>PPOL03000042.1:0-86532 GCA_003708905.3 Monosporozyma siamensis
CAAACATTTTGTGAAACTCTTCAAGATTTTGCGATTTTCTTCAAGATTTTGCAATTCTCTTCAGGCCAGAAACCTGACCTTTTCCCCAAACCTCCCTCGCTACAACCTTCTTGGAAATTTTCTTAGCGGGGCTAAAACTTCTTCACTCAGTTTTCGGGGCTGAATATTTTTCACTACGACACTTCACGTAAAGGTGTAATATTGCAAGATGATACACAACACCAATAATATGCCTAAAGTTAAAAACACAAACCAGTTTGTATGGTTCAAATGAACATAATATTTATCATTTGATGTAAGACATTTTGCTCTTCCTTCCTCCTCCTTTAGATCCAACAAGATATTCAGTGTTATATTTATTATTCTCTCAAGATCTTCAACGTGGTAGTCCCTCCTCTTTTCATAACCTCCCTTATCTTTATCTTTATATATTTCCTCCAATCTCTTAATATATACCCATAGTTGATCCTGATAGAAACTAATATCCTCGTTGGATGTCCCTAACTCTTCCAAGGGATATAATGACATAACAATTTAAATAGTAAACTCTACAATTGAATGCCACCGCGGACTAATGTAGAGTTTAGACATGAAGTTTGGCCACAAGGGGTTCCAAAATTTTGAATACCTTAAGAACTTGGGAAAAACAAAAGCAAAAATTAATAATAAACAAGATCCGAAGAGTGAGAGATATTATTAGTTTTTTTAGGAGGAAGTAATATTTGTCTCAAAAGTATTGAATAATATATTAGAAAACACCTAACGCTTCCTAGATAAAGAGCAGTCTGGGAAACTTCTAATTTTTTCCATACTTTTCTAGAAACAAAGCACGTTGATTAAGTGGCCCATGATTAAACTCGAATCAAATAAGCAACCAAGATGAAATATCAGGTGACATATTCAAATAGTGGTTCCTATTTTGTACCAACTACTTACGCCGGTACCGCTCCATATGGCATGCACTGATGAAGGATTGAAAGATGGATATAATTATGACCCAACTTACAGTGTTTTCAAATTTAAAGGAACTGAGGGCTTTACGGAATAATTAGAGTTAAAAAAATGATCTGACATTTTATCCGCAGTAATACTATTTACTATCTGCTAGACTTTGCAAAAATGTAAAATCACACCACAACTAGATTGTACGGTTTCACCTTTGGGATATTTTCTTATAAAAGAATAACGTAAATTCTTAATTTCTTGTCGTTCAAAATCCATTAAACTTTAACTTAAAGTCTTTAAGCTTCACCTTAAACTTATTCCAGAGGAGAGAGTACAACATCTTAAAGTTTTCAAAAATATCTTTTATCATACAAAGTCATTTAAGTAAACTTCTCGTTTCGATATTGTTGCTCTCTGCAACCTTTTATATTTACCATCATATTTTTGTCGCTCGGATTGGCTTTCAATTGGTTCAAAATGAGTTCCAGAAGAGGGATAGCAACGTCAAAGTCAGTTTAGATGGTAACACTACATTAACTCACTATCATGGAACATATTATAGGTCTGATTTCATAACCACTTCAAGTTCTACCGTATTAAACACCGCCATAGTGTTAAGAGATAACCTTGATGAGAGAAATTATATTTGGTTTGCTGTTAAAATGGTCATTGATATTGGACTTGCTGGTTATTCTTTATATTGGTCAAATGGTCGAACAAGCGGGAAAAGTTACTGCAATTTCAACTGTGGTGTCCTTTGCAGGTATTGGTGATCAAGAATATCACGAGTATGTTGATCTTCATAGCAGTATGTCCACTTCTACTACTGGAGTACCAAGTAAACGGGACAACATTAATGGTATAGATTTTGCAATAAAGGGTGCTGAAATAATTGCAAACAATACATTATTTTCTGTTGCAGCTTTATACCGTGAAGATGGGTCATGGGCGCAAAATGATCAAACTGGTTGGCCAATTTATCTTTTACGCAATAAGCTTGGTGAAATTTATCACTTTTCAACAATGAATGTAAATGACACACATCATATCTTCCGTATTGCAACCACCCATGAAAAGATATATAACGTCAAAAGGGATGAGCAATTCAATTTGGAGAATTTTAGTGAAGGCGGTATTGAAAGTGGTATGCAAAAAGGTGAAAGCAGTAGTACCGCCAGTATCAACACATCGGGTGATTATGGTACTCTGGATCACCAAGTTAGTTGTCAAGTAGATTTAAGTGCCCATGCATATCAGTATATATTATGGGATTATAATCATAATACTGACATGGTCTCTGGATGGTTGTACGCGTTTCAGTATAATACTTACGACGATCCGTACGCTCAAATTATTCCTTACCCTGGAACTTCTGCTCCAGATATGGGTAGTTGCTATGTGTCTTAAGTTTATAAACAAATCATCTACGACCTTAACATTTTTTTTATTTTGAAGCAATGGTTTAACTTATTACTATTTTCTTAGCTTCTACTTTTTATTGCTATGTTTCTATATAACTATTAACAAATGCCCATAAAAATTAAATAAACATGACATTATACAGGTCACGGGAGTCACCGAGGGGACAATTATACAAATCTTCCTGCAAAAAGGTTTGGCCCCCGCTTGAAAAAGGAAAGTGGGTAGGCGGTTTACGAGCCTGAATGTATGACTTCGTTAGGAACCATACGGCTAGTCGGTAGCATGTTTCAACTTTGCGAGCATTGATCCTATTAATCTAGGACCTAAACCACTACGTTTATACCCATTTTTAATGACAATTACAGTGTCCGCTTCTGCTACATATTGAGTCAAGATGAATCCATATGCTACTTCATGTACATTCAACTATAAATCCGTTATTGACTAGAGATAATTACCTAATTGAAACTTCTGTTTCCTGATCAGTACGCTATGCAAGATTTAAGGATCTTAACTCATCTCATCCCTTGATAATATGACCCCTTATTTTGCCATATATAAGGCAAGCTACTTTTTATTTTACTATACTTATAACATTGTAAGATATTACATATGATTTTATACGTTATATAATGGTTATTTGTTTTATATAACCGAAGATATACTTAAATAAACTTATAGTCAAACACTAGAAATATTAAAGCAAAGAATGTCTGTTACTCAGAGGAACAGCATGGGTGGTACTTCTTATCAAGAAGAATCTCCTAGTATTCAAATATCTTTAACTTTTCCATTATAATATATCATATATCTGAGCTTTATTCCCGTGCATTTTCGCTAGCAAAAAAGAATTTACGAAATATATATAATATTTATTTAACTTCTTGTTGGCAATGATATTAAATTTTTTTAAAAAATAAGGAACGTAATCATATCCTATTTTTTGTAACTTCTGGCTTTAAAGAATTTGTTACGAAAGCTTCTATTCTTTACTTTTTCTTCAGAGTTAATTTTTTGTATTTTAATTTCTTCTTCTTTCCTCTCTAACTCCTTTCTTAATGTTTTTTCATTTTCTTTAAAAGTTCTTGTAAAGTTATCCTCTCTTTCTTTGCATAAATTTTGCAATTTCTTGATTTCTTCTTCTTTTTCCTTCAAAGTATTCTTTAGTCTTTTAATTTCTTCTTTACTTCCTTCTAATTCTGCAGTGAGCGAATTTTCTTTTTCACTCGACTTAATCTTCACCTTATTAATTTCTTCTTCTTCATCTTTTGCCATGCGATTTCGGTTTTCTTGCAAAATTTTGTATGAGTTTTCACCGTCCTCTAATAAACGCTGCATCTTTTCTAAGCGTTTTACCAATACTTCCTTTTCCGGTTTTATTTCTAGTTTCTCTTCCAGCAACCTCTCAATGGTAGCATTATCTTCCATTTTTTTGTCAGTTGAATCTTGAGCTATTTTATTTATTGTAGCATTATCTTTCATTCGTTTGTTAGTTGAGTCTTGGGCTATTTTATTTATTGTAGCATTATCTTCCATTTGTTTGTCAGTTGAGTCTTGAGCTATTTTCCAAAGTTTAACTTGGAGTTCCTCAGAATGTTTCAGCTCCTCATAAAACTTTTCCTTCCACATCAAAGTTTCCTTAGTAGCGTCATCGATACATTCACGGGTGTATCTTTGGAATTGAACAACAGTGTTTCCAAACTCGTGCATGATTAGTTCCAGTTGCGTAACAATAGTTGCGGACAACTCCCGAACACCAAGCATTATCTTAATTTGATTTACAATGTAGTTATAAAACTCCACTTTTATATTATTATATGAAAACTGGTTAACTCTTGATTCAAGGTGATTGTTACCCTCTTGAAGGGTTCTACCGGCACCTTCTTGTACAGCATAAAAAATAAAGAAATTTGTAGCTGAATCTCCAGTGTGAGGGATTAAACCTGGTAATAGTTGGTGAAATAAATTAGTTTTCATTCTTATGTAAAATAAGGGTTAGTAGTCTCTTTTTTGTTAAATGCTGAAATAATTATAGTTAAAGTCAATAAAAAAACGTTCAATAATTTGGGGGTACCCTTGAAAGTTTTTTATACTTTAGAAATTAAAACAAAACCAAAACTTAAATTCCGATCTTTTGTAGTTTTATGGATTATTAATATTATATTCTTTTTTTTAATTGAAGATGAGAAAAACAAAAGGAATACCAAAGAAGAGATAGATCTGATGCAGAAGTTACATACGATACTTCATGGCAACACACATATATATAGATAGCCACAATAACACTGTTTTCCAAAGGGTACAGCCGGTTACTTATCTATTTATAGGTTATTTGGATGATGGAGACCTTTTTTCGGAGTTTTTAACTAGCTTCTAATTCTTGCCTCCAGAAGGTAAAAATTCCCATATGATAAATTATTTATCATATGGGATTTATTATAATACTTATAATATAAATATCACCGGGGATTCATGTTGAGAGTTTGAAAACATTTGTTATGAAGATCTTTATTATTATATTATTACATGCCTACGTAATACAGACAAACCTATAATGTTCCTAACATTTCTTGGACTTGTTCTCTTTAGCACACTTGAGTAATAGGCTGTTGACCCGTATTCTTCGATAAATGGTTTGTAATTGTTCTTTTTTCAACAGTGCGTACCATCTCAAAATAAATCATCCCAGTAATACTCTCGAAATATCCCGATAATCCTTCACAACAGTAGTTCTTATTTCATCCAGATAATACGGGTCTAAACAAACAGAATTAAAGGTGGAAATAGGTGTGGCCAACAGCAGTCTTCTAGATTTTGTTACCTCTCTTTCCTGTACACCATGTTGCATCAAAAATGAGTTCGTAAATGTACCTCAATACAATAGGTTAAAGCACAATCGTAGTGGGGACTGTAACTTTGTGGGCAAGGAATACTGGTATAGACATCTTTAGCAATTTTAAGAAAATAGACCTTTAAAAAAAATATTATCCTTATCAAAATGATCATATCTATGGTTATATTTATGGGAATGTCTCAGATTCCTTGATTATTGGAGCCTTAAATTTAATATCTCCACACATTAAAAACAAAAATAGATCAAATTGGTTTCATGTCAATGACCGAAAGCTATATTGTAGTTCTTTCCAGTGTTTAAGGTTTCAGTTCTTTCCAGCCATATTTTAATTTCCCTATAAATAGAATATTTGATAATTTGCAACATATATCGGGCATACCTAACGAATAAGTTATTCTAGTATCAAGTAATAGCATTCTATTCGACTATATGCCTTTGTATGCATTTGGAATTGAAAGAAACTTCTAAATATTTAATAAAATAACTCGGGTAGACAAAGTGTTCTTTCTATCCTAATTCAATGACTTCGGTTATGAATTAATCCAAAAGCATACTTAGATAATCTCTTACTCATAGATGCGCACTTGACTGTATCCATAACCAGTGTTCTGAAGACCATCTCTCAGTGAACAAAAGAAACCATTAAATTATTGGTATTGACTATCGGTATTTCCCTTTCAAACGGTGTCTAACAGAACAAAAGCAAAACAGTACCAGTATTCTTTGTTTATATACGTGTATCCCCAATCCCAATTGCACACCAGACTTCCATATATGGCAAACCTTCCAAATCTAACTTGTGTTACCTGTTTAAATGAAATTTCACTTGTTCAAAATTATTTTTTTCAAAATTTATAGAAACCGCTTATTTGCAAAGAAGAGATAGCTGCAAGTCATTTCGAAAAGTGGTTAAAGGTGGCGAGAAGGAAGCAGGCTATCAACCCCCAAAAAATATGGAAGACGAAAACGATTCATTACAATACAGAAAGTTTACTCCACATGAGGCAATTATATTTTGTATTGAATTGACAGATTCGATATTTGCAGCCCCATTGGGAACCACAGGAAAATCATATTTGTTAGAAATATTGGAGTCGTTGTTGGAGTTAATGACACAATTAGTTATTCTTAAACCAGATAGTGGTATTGCTTGTTATCTTCATTACTCAGATAGAGAGGAGAATCAAAATGGGATATTTCAATTACTCCCTTTAAAAAATATTAATGTGAAATATATGAAACAATTATCAGATCTTATAGATGATATTAAATTGGGGATTTATGATTTAAAACAATATTTCAAGGTTTCAGATTCAATAACCTCTTTAGAAAATTTATTCATCTTTGTCCAAGAACAAATAACTAAAGAATTCCCAGATCAACCTTCCTACAATTTTAGTAGAGTCCTTTTATTCACAAATAACGATTTTCCCTCCGAGGCAAATGATTCTAGAGCTATAAGTAGATTAAGACAAATTACCTCAGATCTTTATGATCAACAATTTGTGACGATTACAACATTTTTCTTTGACAATGGGGATAAATCATTCAATACATCATTTTATAGTGATATTTTAAATAGTGGATCAATAGTGAAAAATTCACAATATGATGGTCCCAATGTGACTCCAATATCATTTAAACTTATCAAATCGAGAATTTTGAGTGCCACCAATTTAAAACGTATTGCATTCCGTTGTCCCTTAATTGTATCTGAGGAACTTAATATTAAGATTGGTGTGAAAGCTTATATGGTGGTATCAAGAGAAAAACCAGGTACAAGATATAAATTAGTATATGAACATGATAATATTCAAGAGGAGGCATTTTCTTCTAGGAAGTATCTTCATCCAAAGACTGGTGAAATTATATCACCTTCAGATTTAACTAGAATTTATCAAATTGGAGATATTAATATTGACTTGACAGAAGAAGAACTATCCTCCATCAATGAAATATGTAATAATAAAGAACCATTCTTGAAAATAATTGGGTTTTGTTCCAGTGATAAGTGTGTTTCATACTATAATAATATTGACAAATCAACATTTATTTATCCCGATGAGGAACAATATATTGGTTCTACGAAGATAATGACGTCTCTATTCCAAAATCTTCAAAAGATGAATAAAGTAGCATTAATATGGGGTAAACAAAGAATTAATAGTAATGCTTCATTATATATTTTAAAACCAAGTGGAAAGACAGATATTAATGAAGGATTTTTCATGTTTCGAGTTCCTTTCATAGAAGAAGTTCGTAAAATACCTGATATGGTATCATATGATATGAATCGAAAAGAAGGACCGGGAGATGAAGCTTTATTCACGGTGACAGAAGCTATTGTGAATCGTTTCAATCTTCGTACTTGTTATACACCAAGTGAATTTAAGAATCCTGCATTACAAAAATATTATAATTTGTTACATGATTATTTGTTACAACAAGAGGGTACTGTGAAGAATGAAAAGGATCTAAATTATGTAATAAAGTCAGATGATACTTTAAAGAAACTAAGTCACATAAGAGATAAGATTATCAATTCAGCACAATCCAATGATGAAGAAACCAGGAGATTAAGTAGATATTTCGATGTTTGGAACAAATTGTACCAAAATATACAATTTGAGAATGAGGTGAAGTTACCAGCAAAGAAAAAATCCAAGAACCCAGCGCCTACTCTTAATTTATAAGCATTATTATTACTATTATATACAATCTCTGAATAACTTTCCCACATCATTACATTACCATTACAAAGGCCCTTACCACCCCACACCAAATTTAACGTGGGGTTTCTTTGTTCTTCTCTTTCAAACTTGCAACCCCCCAGAAAAAAAAACAACAAAGGAGTGAAATTTCCTTTTAAAGTGAAGATTGAAATAAAATCACCCCATCTTGTATTGTTATTGCTACGGGGGGGATGACTCTTGTCTATTTTGTCAAGGGGGGTTGCCATGAGGATGCTACTTTTTAATATAAATATGGGTACATGCTGGAATCATTCTTAAAGGAATATTTAAAGTGTTCCTAGAAAAAGCATTCCTATCTTAAACCAGTATAAGAAATACAATAACAATGAGAGGTGTTGCATTCTTTAAGAAAGGTGACATACATTTCACCAAAGATTTACCAGAACCAACAGTTAGAGCAGATGATGAATTAGTCATCGATGTTGCATATTGTGGTATTTGTGGTACTGATTTACATGAATATACAGATGGACCAATTTTTATGCCACAAGATGGTGAAGTTAATGTATTATCAAATGAACCATTACCACAAGCAATGGGTCATGAAATGTCTGGTTATGTAGTTAAAGTTGGTCCCAAAGTGACAAAATTTAAACCAGGTGATAGAGTTGTTGTTGAAGCCAGTGCTGCATGTGTTGATTTACATCGTTGGCCAAATGCAAAACATGCAAATGCACCACAATGTGATGCTTGTAAAGATGGGTGTGATAATTGTTGTGAATATGCAGGTTTCACTGGTCTTGGTGTTTGTGGTGGTGGTTTTGCTGAAAGAATTACTGCTATTGAACATCATGTAGTGAAATTACCGGATTTCTTACCCATGGATATTGGTGCATTAATTGAACCAATTTCTGTTGCATGGCATGGTGCTCGTGTAGCTAAATTTACTGAGGGGAAGACTGCATTAATTCTTGGTTCTGGCCCAATTGGTTTAGCCATGACTTTGGTGTTAAAGGCTCTTGGTGCTAAGAAAATTGTTGTAAGTGAACCAGCATCAATTAGAAGAGAATTAGCTGATAAATTACATGTAGAAACATTTGATCCATCAAAACATGGTGATTCTACTATTGCCAAATTACGTTCAATTCCTGAAGGTGGTAAAGGATTTGATTTTGCCTTTGATTGTTCTGGTGTAGGACCTACGTTCAACACTGGTATCGGTGCTATTCATTATAGAGGTGTTTATTGTAATGTTGCCATTTGGGGGAAAGGATTAAATTTCAACCCTATGGATATTACATTACAAGAGAAGAATTTAACTGGCTCAATTGGTTATACCGTTGAAGATTTTAAACAAGTGGTAAATGCATTTGAACATAAGAAGATTGATCCTAAAGAATGTGAATTATTAATTACAGGTAAAGAAAGAATTGAAAATGGTTGGGAAAAGGGATTCTTAGAATTAATGAATCATAAAGATACACACATTAAGATCTTATTGACTCCAAACAACCACGGAGAACTAGACAACTAATTTATATATCATCCTTTGTAATAACTGTTTTATATCTTTTAATTAATGACATACAAATATCTACTTTCACTTGTTCTATTCGAACCTTCGTGGATGCCCTTTCTTTTTAATTTCTTGGCTGGAACGTGAAATTTCGGACTGCGATTTTCCTTCCGAAAGGACATTTTGCAAAGGAGAAAAATTTGGCACTGGCCAGAATTTTGGAATAATTCAGTGCAGGAATTACTCAGAAACTTTGACTTTTCTCTTATAGATCCATAACAACTCTAATACTAGTCTCTGCAGGTTTTAAGAAGACTAACAAGCATCTATTAAAGTGGTATAAACACTCACAATTTTTTATTCAGATCAAGAGAAAAAGAATATCAATATAAAGACAATATGGCTGGTACTATTGTTATGGGGAAACCCAGTGAGAATAAAACTAAAGCTAGGAAATATAAATGCCAAGTAGAAGGTTGTGGTAAAGAATATACTCGTTCTAGTTTACTTCAACAACATCAGTCTTCACATACTAATGAAAGACCATATGTATGTGATGTTCCTGGTTGTGGGAAAAGATTTATTAGACCATGTCATTTGAGAGTACATAAATGGACTCATTCACAGGAGAAACCACGTAAATGTGAATTATGTGGTAAGGGGTTCATTACAAATCAACAATTAAAGAGACATTTAGCATCTCATGCAAATAGAGCAAGACGTCAATATGAAAAGGAATTAAAAGAAGGGAATTTAAAGGAAGCTGAAGCTTTATTAGCATCTTTTACTGAAATGTCGTTAAAGACTTCAAATCCACCAAAACAAAGTTTTGAAGATGTTAATCCAGAAGTTATATATGATCATAAGTTGGATATGAAAGAACATAAAGAGTTATTTTCATCCATTAACGCGCATGAACATGAACATGAACAACAACAAGATGGTAAAAACAAGAATGATTCCATGGAACATTCAAAAATGTTAAAATGTCCCTATGTTCCATGTGTTGCTGAATATTATGTGAGTAATGATTTAATTAATCATATTCTGGAAGTTCATGTAGTAAGTAAATTAACTGGTTTACCTCCAATGAAACCAGGCGATGAAGGTTACGATACTATTTATGGACAAGTTAAGCAACCTTACAATTTTGAAGAGAATAATACAAAAATTGATAATACAAAGATTGATATTATTAATCAAGAAAACGTTGTTATACCGCAATTACCATCACCATCTTTAAGTAATCAGAGTGATGATTTAGAAGCAGTGAAAATATTAACTGAACCATTATATGAAATGTTACAATATCCAGAGGATAAAAATACAACCAATACTACTAATACTAGTAATAATATAACCCCACCAAAAGATGAATATGATATTAAAAATATTAACAATAATAATAATAATGATATCATGACAGGTATTGATGAGGATAGTAGTAATAATAGTCCATCTAGTAGTAGTAATGTTTCTTTAATGTTTGGTAATAATGATGATACATCATCTTGGGAAGATTTATGTTGTAAAGAAGAAGGATGTTATGATTTAGGTCCCTTCCGTACTACATTTGATTTGATTGAACATTATGATCATTATCATGCTTTTATTCCATCGAGTTTAGTGAAATATGGTTATTTGTATATTTATGGTGAGACTTATTAATTTTAAACACAAGAGAGAGATGAGGGTGAACAATGTGTTGCTATATTAAACTGTGTGAAGACTATCAAATAATTATTATATGTCCCTTCTAAAGAAAATGATAGTATGTATATAAGTGTTTAATACAAATAATGTGGGATAGATATTTAATATTCACCGTAAATAAAAATATATTATCTTTTTTACTTTTGATTTAAAAAACGCCGGATCAAGACACAATTTAAAAGAATGGTACGATTATAGTTTGTCATTTTACCCCACGGGGTATATTTCATATTAAATATTGTTCGTAAAACTTTTGTGAGGGGAAGTGGGGCAATATAGGAGAAAGCTATTATTCCCCACACAATTAGAATCAAATATGACAAGTAAATCTCTCAGTATATTTGGTGAAATTATAAATAAATTTATCATACGTTTTATTTATCACTAATAATAAAATGGCACCACTTCAATTTCCCCAGACCGTTTGTGGAAAGAAGGGTTAAAAAACTGGAATTTTACCTTCCATAGATAATAAAAAGTGGATGCCCTATTTTGATTTGTTTTGTCTCATGGACAATTATTGCGTGTTTTATTCCGTTTCCGAAACAATGAAGAAACCGGTTATTTTTCCCCAGATTTTCGATGACCGCAAATTTTTTTGATGCCTTTTTTTCCCTCTTTCTTCCTATAAACCGATTTCATTTTCGTTTTGTTTGGACAGTTTTTTCGCGACTAGACGAGTTTCGCCGTAAATCAACAAGCCCTAATTCCTCGGGGTCTCTGAATTGGAACCCCGCATAGTGATGGTATTTTTCAGCCCTACTTCCACTGTCTGGTAATTGCCCGCACACTTTTAATTTTCCGCCCTTGAACCCCACACATTCCCAAAGAGGAAGGCGCCAACCCTAACAGGGAATTTCCCACCTTATTACCGTCTCTCGCGAGAACAATACAAAATATGCGGCGTGTGCCCCACTTTCTTTCCTTCCGAAGTTGTTTTTGATCTCACATTTTTTTATTGACAACTTGTTCACCCAAGCAAGCAATCTAATATCTTCCCAAATTTGTTTCTCTTCTGCCTTTTTCCACCCGTATCTTCGAGCAAGAAACAGAGAAAAAAAAAATTAACGTCGACGAAATATAATAATCTCAGTCAATTGTGTACATTCTTTGTTATCTTTCGTCAATTCATTTCTCTTTGGACTCTGGTTTTGTTTTTTTTCAAGCATATATAAACACTACCATTTTCCATCAATTCGTTTGAATTCTTTTTCCTTCTTTCTTTTCACCCCACAATCTTTCTTTCTTCTTAACTTATTTCCTTGTATTTATATGTATATTTCTTCTTGAATAAACCTAAGCAAAGTTTAATCACTTTAACACTCCAATCCCCAACAAACACAACACACTAATACCAAAATGGTTCATTTAGGTCCAAAGAAGCCACCTGCCAGAAAGGGTTCCATGATTGATGTCCCACAAGAATTATTAAAAGAATTAGAAACTTTAGAAGGTATGTTCGCTGTTTCTAACGAGCAATTGATCAAGATTTCTGATCATTTCGTCTCTGAATTAGGTAAAGGTCTTTCCAAGCAAGGTGGTAACATTCCAATGATTCCAGGTTGGGTCATGGAATATCCAACTGGTAAAGAAAAGGGTGATTTCTTAGCCATTGATTTAGGTGGTACCAATTTAAGAGTTGTCTTAATTAAATTAGGTGGTGATCGTACTTTTGATTCTACCCAATCTAAATATAAATTACCAGATGAAATGAGAACTACTCAAAACCCAGACGATTTATTCGGTTTCATTGCTGAATCTTTAAAGAATTTCGTTGATGAACAATTCCCAAATGGTGTTGAATCTCCATTACCATTAGGTTTCACTTTCTCCTTCCCAGCTTCTCAAGCTAAGATTAACCAAGGTATCTTACAAACTTGGACTAAGGGTTTCGATATTCCAAATGTCGAAGGTCATGATGTCGTCGGTTTATTAAACGCTCAAATTGAAAAGAGAAACATTCCAATTGAAGTTGTTGCTTTAATCAACGATACTACTGGTACTCTTGTTGCTTCTTTATACACTGATGGTGAAACTAAGATGGGTGTCATTTTTGGTACCGGTGTTAATGGTGCTTATTACGATGTCGTTAAGGATATTCCAAAATTAGAAGGTAAATTAGCGGATGATATTCCACAAGAATCTGTCATGGCCATTAACTGTGAATACGGTTCCTTCGATAACGAACATGAAGTCTTACCAAGAAACAAATACGATATTCAAATTGATGAAGAATCTCCAAGACCAAACCAACAAACTTTTGAAAAGATGTCCTCTGGTTACTACTTAGGTGAATTATTAAGATTAGCCATCTTAGAATTACACTCCAAGGGTTTAATCTTAAAGGACCAAGACATGACCAAATTAAACAAGCCATTCATCATGGATACTTCTTACCCATCCAGAATTGAAGACGATCCATTTGAAAACTTAGAAGACACTGACGAAATCTTAACCACTGAACTTGGTATTAAGACTACCGTTCAAGAACGTAAAGTCATTAGAAGAATTTGTGAATTGATCGGTACTAGAGCTGCCAGATTAGGTGTTTGTGGTATTGCTGGTGTTTTCAAGAAGAGAGGTTACACTCACGGTAGTGTTGCTTGTGACGGTTCTGTCTTTAACAGATACCCAGGTTTCCAAGAAAAGGCTGCTCAAGCTCTAAGAGATATCTTTGGTTGGGAAAAGGGTGAAGCTTCTTCTTACCCAATTATCTTAACTGCTGCTGAGGATGGTTCTGGTGCTGGTGCTGCTGTCATTGCTGCTCTAGCTCAAAAGAGATTAGCTGCTGGTTTATCTGTCGGTGTTATTGATGCCTAAATTTAACCTAAAAGAATTTTTTACAAAATTTTCTTCTTTCATGTGTTATAGTTTTTATTAATTATCTTTAATCTTGGTCCATCAAGATTATCCTAATGATTTATGATATTATGAATCTTTTATTACTATTACTTTACTGTTTCCTTTTATTTTTTGTTTTGTTTTTATACCAAAGATAAAAATGAAATATGATATAACTTTATATAAACACTTTATAGTTTTTTTTTATTTTTAAGATGATGAATGATCTTTCTTCTTAATGTTGTTTGATGGTATCGTTATTTGTTTATCTTTATTTAGATTAGCATATAAGCGTTACTTACTTTTTTGATTCAGTTTTTAATAAATCTCAACATCAGATCCAAGAAAATTATGTATGAGATCTTCTTCACTACTTTCATCATTATCCTCACCACTAGCTTCTTCTGTCTTGTTTGTTACATTTATAGGTATGGGAAGAGGCGATATTGATTTAGCCACATTCTCACTAGGGGACAAGCTTATGTTATCACTTTCATCTACCAAATCTTTATAATTATTTGCCTCAGATGACAGCAGCTGGCATTGTGACATATCATTAGAGTTGTCACTATCGTCTTCATCAGTATTTAGATCAATCTCTTCGATATTTGCCTCTTTCAAATAGTTATTACTGATAGTTCTATCTTCCTCAGTATAATGATGCAAGGGTTCTTCTAATATTCTTGGATTGGAGTTAGAACCATTCTCTTTCGTATACTTGTAATCTTGTAGTGTTTTATAAGAAAATCGGTTGTTGCTTGTTGCCACTGCGTCATCCACTTTCTTATTTATAACATTTCTTACTAAATTCTTGGGAACTCCATCTTTACAACAATAATGTCGGCAATGAGCCTTATCTTTACAAAAGTGATTACATTCGTAGTTTCCATTTGGGAGTAATTTTCTATACATCTGATGTTGGTTATAATCTTTATTATCTTCTTCTTCTACTGAACCTTTAGGCATAGCATTTTTGACTTGATGTGTCAGTATATTTGTATCACGATCTGTAAGTACTGTTTTGGTATTAACAAAAATATGGGTAGGTGGTTTCTTGCTTTCTTCATATAGGTCTTTTAATATGCTGTCATCAGATGATAAATGATCGCTAGAATCATCAGTGATGAATAAACATTTGTCAAGGGTCTTGAATTGAGTATTTTTCTGAATATGTTGCCTATATTCAGAACTAATATCATCAAATGTAAATTCGATAGTTTGTCCAATACCAGCAATTTCTTGACAATTTAAAAAGAACATGATTTTAAAATTGGATGAAGTAGCGCAAGTTTTTAATTTAAAAGACTTCGGAGACTTTAATTGATTCAATAGGATTCTTCTGAAATCTAGCATTAAACCATCTTGATTTATACACTCGCAATCAATTGATAAATACTTACCATGCCATACGACTAATTTAAATTCAGCAGATATTTCAATTTTGAAAGTGATTTCGACATTTCCACCTTGAGAAGTTTCATATTTGTCTGGTTTCATTCTAATTTTCATTTTTGGTAAAAGCATAATATCTTCTCTAATTTTGCTACCTAATCCAACTTTTAAACCCAAGTAATATTCTATTTGTTCCTCGTTTAAATCCAGCACATCTTGAAAGGTTGAGATTCCATGGTTTATTAATTTACGATGTGCAACAAGTCCAATTAGTTTTAGCTGGCGAAGGATCCCGGTAGAATCTTCCCATGTATTACCATTGATACTTCGTAATAAAAACAATGCATTTTTCAATGAAGTCCCGTCTTTCTTGTTAATGAATGTATCAACCATACATTTAAGTAATCGATGACAGTGTTTGAATATTAGTAACCTATCCTGTATAACAGTAGCACGAATCTTGAATGACCATTCAAATAAGGGAAATTCTAATCCACCAAGTTCATATTGAATCAGTAATGAAATCTTTTGATACGTTTGATCTATAATTTTACTTTGTTTCTTATCTGTTAAGAATGGAAATCTGATTAATGGGGACATATTTATTTCTTTAAAAAATCTCTTTTCATTATGGCGTACTCTTAGTTCTTTAAATTCGTAACTTTTCACCAATAATTCAAGAACCTCTTCTAAAGCTAGATTGTTCTTGGCTTTAATAAAATTCTTCATTGTCTCGAATAGGACATAATGTCTTACCATTGCCTTACCATATAATGAGCATGTAAACTTATTATCAATAGTTTCCACTAAATTTTCAACAATGAGTTCATTGATCAATGCAGTACAGAAAGAAACCAATTGAGAATCAGCATTTTCAGATTGATTAATAGCATTTCGTATTTGCCAATAAAATTTAGGGTTCTTATTATAGCGAACATATAAAAATGTGCATCGTAACCATTTTATTGCATCTTCAGCAGAGGTGACAGTGTGTAAGGATATCTCTGAACATAAATGTTCATAAAGATTTAGATGTAATGTGCTTTCTAGGAAATCATTTCCTTCTAACAAGTTTTCATAATGTTCCTTTTTGTTTGAATCTGTGATTATTATGGCACAACCTTGTTTCTCAAATTGTGGTCTACCTGCTCTTCCAATCATCTGTAGTATTTCTAGATTTGAATAATCTTTACTTTCATGTACGTTCCATATACTAGTGCCTTTTATTATAGCCAAATACGCGGGAAGATTTACACCGACAGCAAGTGTCGAGGTAGAGCAAAGAATCTTTATTTTGCCACTTCTAAAATTTAATTCAACATTATTTCGGTCTTCTAACGATAAACCTGCATTATGGAAGGCAATACCATTAACAATGCATTCTCTTAAAGTATTGTCATTGATCTTTGTAAATCTACTATCACTGGTGGATAGCTGATGTGTGGGAAAGTTTTTACATAAAAACTTAGCTGTAGAGATGGTGGATGATCTTGTGGGACAAAAGATTAGTACGGGTTTTTGTTTGTAATGGTTTAAAATAATTTCAGTTAATTTGGAATTATAAAATGCATCTTTTTGAAATTCATTTTTATTGTTATAAAATGGGAATCCATAAACATGTTTCTCTAATGCAACTTGTCTAAAATCATCATTAAAAGTCAATGTCTTAGCAACATCACCTTCACTAGATTTCAACCATTCTGCAATATCTGATATATTAGGGATTGTAGCACTAGCTGCAATAAATCTTATATTAGAGCATAAGATATTCATTCGTGTCAAAATTACCTCAAGTGTGGCACCCCTATTATCCCCAATTGTATGTATCTCATCTACCATTATTAGTCTAACCAAATGAAATAACTTGCTATAATCTTCCCATTTTCTTGTTAACAAGTCCCATTTTTCTGGAGTGGTTATTATTATATTTGACTTTTTAATATTCTCAGATTCTTTATAAGTGGTATCACCAGTGTACATCCCAACTTTTAAGTCCAAAAATGCTTCCCCCCATTTATGAAGGATTTCAGTACATAACGATTTTGTTGGAGCAATGTATAATATTTTCAAATTATTAATGTCTAATTCATTTAAACTTGTCATTAGACTAATAATTGCCAATTCAAAAAGAACAGTCTTACCAGAACCAGTAGGGGATGAAATTATACAATTTTCATTTGATCGATAGATTGAATTAAATGCAATAGATTGCATTTTATTAAATGTTGAAAATTTGAATAAAGATCTATACTTTTCAGGTAAGATATTAACAGGTATTATTTCTTGTTCATTTGTTTTTGTTTCATTATTTGCTTTTCTAATCTGAATGAACTTTCTTTTCTTTACTACTGGGGCCTTATTTGGTAAGTGAGAATCCATATGAGTGTCACTATCTTCTACCGTTTGATTTGTAGAGAAATCAGATTTTGTAAAGATTGAATCACTATCATAAGTGATATTATTTATACCAGGAAATATCTCACTATCACTTTCTTCCGCATCCAGTAAAAGATTATGTTGTAAAGGGACTGTGAAGGCATTAGATATTGTTTTTTTATGGTTATTCTGCTTTCTTTTAAAATTGGAATATGGAGTATTATCCTCATAGTCCTCGACTTCATCTATTTCCTCTGAACTTTGAGTATTCGGATGATTCCAAAATAAATTTTGGGAGCCATGAGATCTATTTGGAGTGTTATCTAGTTACAAAGTATACCATTGGTTAGTATATTATTGTGTCAAAATATTAATCAAGGAATTAAATGAATAAACTTACTGTGTGGAAACTGTTTCCTGGCACTTCTCTTTTTCTTGAACCTGTCAAAAGTTGTCACCATCCTTAACAATAATTTTTTTTAAATGGTTAAGAGTAGTTCCAATCCAACTTCTTATGTCGAACTTTGTAGTTAAAAGTTGCAACAAAAACAGCCGCCGAAGTGTTTTAAAACCTTTAAATTTCAAAATATTTACATTATTTTTCACTTATAAAAAGCCAAATTCTAAGGCAAACGACACCTTAAAGACAGCAACAAAGGTGACAAGAACTTCTAACAGGAGAAACTACTGGTGTATCTGTTGCGATGTCTACTTTGGAAGAATTTCAAGACGCTCAAAACGGAGCTCGTATTGAAGAAATTGGTGAGGAATCCATCGGTGAAAGTAATAACATGGAACAACAACAAAACGATGACGATGTGATGGTTGATGACATTGGTGTGGTAGTAGATGATGATAAAAATAGTAGTGAGATGGAGGAGGATTTGTTGAACTATGACTCGGAAGCCAATATGGGGGAGGAATCTGTGGATTCAAATATTAGGCAAGTGGCTAAGGATCTTTTACATAAGCCAACAAACAAAGTTGTAGTAACATACAAGGGAGATACATTCCTGTTGTTTGATTATCAAGATCCATCCGTATCCAATACACCATTTAATACCGAATCTAGTAGCACATACCCAATTATTTGTCGTGATGACGAAGTGAACGTTCATCCAAGTAATATTTTAATGGCTACTATCCGTCAATTCTTGGAAGGCTATTATGGTAAGATTAAATTTTCTACAAAGGAAATTTTACTCAATATACCCTGTTTGGATATTACCTTATGTGAAGATAATATTTATAATAATCAAGTAACTTTTGAAGATATTCAAACAGTGTTTAAAATACTTAAGTCACGGTCAGAACAAAATAATGAAACAAATATTCCATCTTGTCTAGAGGGTATCATTGAATTAAGGCCAAGATTTGTTTCGCGTTATAACACATTAGTTGAATTAACAGAGAGTACCGCAACATTGAAAAATATTAGACCCTTTTCTAATGATGAAAGTCATCCTTTAGTTCTTGATGATAATGGTCCAGAACCAAAGGAAGTAATTATAATGAACATCGACGATGATGATGATGACGATGTTGCTGTTGAGGGAGTATCTGAACAACCAACAACTAGCAATATTGAACAGGAAAAAAACGAGCATGTTAATGCCTCTTTGAAAGATAACAAACCAAATGCTGAAGATGACGATGAAGAAGATTTGCTAGAAATTGTGTCAGATACTGAGGAACCTAATGTTAATTAGGTGGTTTGTTTGTTCATTTGTTTTTTAATACTTGTAATAAATTTATTTAATCAATATTCTTACGGGAATTCTATAATGATGTGTAAAATAATGTAATTGTCAAGAAATGGAATCTTTTTCACAGATTCCAGTGATCTAGCCCATGGTTTTAATACAGTCTTTGATTCATTCTCATGACTGTAGTGATTCTTGTATGTATAACTTGCTGGTTTTTTTTGTTTATTCCAATTTATAAAATTTAATGTTTGGTTAGAAACAAAATCAAATCTTTAAAAGAAATCCATATGTTATTAAAAAACTTTCTATGATTAAACAAGTTCTTAAAAGAAATTGCTCCAGGTTCAAATAGGCTTTCAGTTTGAACCAAGTACAGAAATGGTTTTGTTGCAAAATTGGGAGTCCAAGAAAGTAGATTCTCAACTGGAAGAAATCCTTGGCGGTTATTTAAATTACTCTACTAAAGAAAGTTTAACTTTGAAAAAAAGAGAAGCCAGGACTTTAAATAAAATATTAAACAAGTTAGTGACACATTCACAAAGTAACCTTAATATAATTGAAGGAAAAAACTTTTTTATTGATCAAGTTTTGACTAAAAAACACCATATTCCAGTAAAGATATTGAAGTTATGTTCTTGGGATCTACCAAAAGTAAGCGACATATCGAAAAGCTTACAAAAGATTAAAGAAAGTCAAAAGGAGAAGATTAAAGTGACCAGAAACGAGAAACTTTTTTTACAGGAATTAATATCTTTAGTGTTAACTAAAAGTTTGGATATAAAATTTAGATGTTTGCAAGATCCATCATTTTCACTAAATGATATCCTAGCTCCAGGGACTCTTTATAAACCTTCTAGAAATAGCCTATTAAGTGAAATGGTTCCAAGTAAAGAATTAAAAGATTTAAATAAATTAGTCGAGGAGAAATTATCCTTTTCCCACCCTCGAGATATTATTCCTCAAAATCCTTTGACTATTAAACCATGTGAAACCATGGATAGGTTCCTGTTTAAATTAATTTTAAATAGGAAATCACAAGAAAGGAATACTTTACCAACTGATTTTCTATTTTGGAATGTACATTTAAAAGACAATAATAACGAGAAAATGGCTGAACGACTTTTCAAAGAATTAGAGACCAAACTTTTTGATGTACAATTCCATGAATTAGAATTTTTCAAAATGTCATATACACTATTACCCAAAAAGAGATTGAAGAGAGTTAAGATAACAAAATTTTGGAAATTATCTAATATAAAATTAAAACAAATGAAGTGGACACCATTTAGAAAGTGGAAAGATCCATGTTTGATTACAAAAGTTTTAGAAGAGAGGATAAACCTTCATTATTTTAAAATTCCTCATTTCCCCATTGCTATTTCATATCTGATTAATACTCAATTAGAGTTATATGATTTGAAACAAGATTTATTTACTAATTTTCAAACTAATGTAGGTAGTACTGTAATACATGCAAATATTGAAAAGGTGACACCATCATTTCTTGTTAATAATGAGATTTCACTTGATTCTTCATCCATAAATGAAGAAATATCAAAAGATTCGGATAGTGAAAAAGAACACTCAAAAATAAGTACGTCATTAGTAGCACAAAAGAGGTCTTTTCTTGATTCAGATTTACAATCTTTAATCGAAAAGAAAAAATCTTCTTTCAAATTCAAAAGAAAAGACGACACTGCTACAAGTTCTATTATTATGAAAGATGATATTTCTAAAATATTTCAAAGTGGAATCATTGAAAGTGGTAAAGATAATGATATTTCGAAAAAAGTTTCTAACCCAGAAAAAATCAACAAGGAGAAGCAACCCAATCTCATAGTTGATAATTCCTTTTCTTCAAGTTTACACGGTAAGATGAAGGATGAACTTATCATTTTTAATATAAATGAAATCAATAAAAATTATAAGTTATTACAAGCATTGCTTAAATGGAATAAAGACAGTTGTTTAATATTAGAACGGGAATTATTTTCAGAATGTGATATGATATTAAATGCTTCAATATGTGTCATTCGTTTACAGTTAGAAAAATTCTTCCAAAGAGATTCATCCCAGAACTTACACTATTTTAATAAGATAAGTTCTTGCGTGACTGAATATAAAAGGATAATTGTAATTCTTGAGTATAAAAGGGAAACATTTCAATATGATAAAGAGATATTTTGGAAAGTGTTTTTATTTCTACCTTATCCAACATTTGAAGTCTTTTTCATTCCACTGAATGACATTCCTGCCATGGTGCAATTGATGAGTAGACTTATTTTCCAAGAGGCTACAAATAAAGTTACAGAAGAAGAGCTAATAGAAATGGAAAATAAAAATAATGTTCTAACAAGATTACAATTCAATCCCATATTACTCAAAACCTTACTACAAAAATATACTTTAACAGATTTACTTTCACAAGTGAATCAACGATGGGACCCATTTCTTCTTCAGGTCATGACCCTGGCACAATTAAACAGATTACACAAACTGAACTCCATCTCCTGGGGATCCCAGTCCATGGGATGAACCCTCCAAATTACTGTCACTTACCCTCGCGTCACCTTTAATACTGGCATTCTTTTTTTATTAAGGCAGAAAAAAAATTGTTATTAGTGAAAAAAATAGAAATATCAAATATTTGCCACAATTAAGAGACATAAGTACTACCACCTTATCACTTACTGAATTGCATTCAAGCATATCACACACATTCACATTACAATACAATTACACTATGAATCACGATCCATTTAGTTGGGGGAGACCTTCTGATGACATTTACGGTGCTTACAATGACAAGATTGCTCACACATCCCCATTTCCTAAAATGAATACTCAACAACCAATTATTACTGGTACTTCAGTAATTTCCATGAAATATGATAATGGGGTTATTATTGCAGCAGACAATTTAGGTGCCTATGGTTCATTATTACGTTTCAATAATGTGGAGAGATTAATTCCAGTGGGTAAGACTACAGTGGTGGGTATTTCTGGTGATATATCTGATATGCAACATATTGAAGAAATGTTATCAGATCTAGAAATTGAAAATAATTATGATAATTCTCATGCTGATGATTCTGAATCTTTGAAACCAAGTTACGTTTTTGAATATTTATCAATGGTAATGTATCAGCGTAGATCCAAGATGAATCCATTATGGAATGCCTTAATTGTGGCAGGGACAGAAGATGGTAAACCATTCTTAAAATATGTGAATCTATTGGGTGTAACGTATTCATCCCCCACATTGGCCACTGGGTTTGGTGCGCATTTAGCTATCCCATTATTAAGACGTGTTATCGATCGTGAAGAAGATATTGCCAAGACCAACTTAGAACTTGCTGAAAAGACCATATTAGAATCCATGAAAGTGTTATATTACAGAGATGCTCGTTCTTCAAGGAAGTTCTCCATGGCCATCATCGATAAGGATCAAGGTTTAATTTTCAAGCAAGGATTACAAGTGGAAAACATGAATTGGCAATTTGCCAAAGATATTAAAGGTTATGGGACACAAAAAGTGTAGTTTCTCTCTTATTAATCTATCTATAACATATATAACATATCAATAATATCTGCCATATAACGTCAACAGTTGTTGGAACTTCCCCGGAATTTTTTGTCATTGTTTATTGACAAAATCGGTATATTTTTTCAATTTGAGGAGCAATTGAAAGGAATTTAAAGGTGAAGGTGGCCTGAAAATCATCGTTCCGAAGTTTCAGTTCCTTCAAACATCGACAAGGTGAATTGAAGAGTAGGAATATGCCCAGTTTTGAAGTTATTATACTTGGCGGGTTGGGTGGCCCGTCTGAATTCTCTACTCAATGCTTTATGGTAAGACCCTTTGGTTCAACAAATATACAGTCAATATGTATTGATGGTGGTTCTGGAGTGGGGCATATCATGGATACACTCATAGCGTCAAATGAGGATATAAAGATAGATGAAAATGATACCAATGATGATTTCCATCGATATTTTAATGGTTTAAACCATCATGAGGGGAAATATACCTCGATGAGAAGATCAAAGAGGATAAAACTAATGAATAAAATGGCAAGTCACCGTCATCATCACAACACAATCAAACTTGGGTTTTCTAATGAATTGATACATTTATTAAATGATAAACAAACAGTATTACAAAAGGCTTATGCATTATACCAGGGTATAACGAGTTATTTTATTACTCATCCACATTTAGATCATATTAATGGGATGATATTAAATTCACCGTTGATGTTTGAAAATGATATGCCCTCGACCAAGACCATATATGGACTTGATTTTACGACGAGTGCGTTAAAGACACATGTATTTAATGATATAATATGGCCAAATTTATCAAATCAAGAATCGAGTAATCTTCATATTCAAACTTTACTCGAAGGTACCCCACATCAATTAAAAGATTTTTCAGATTGGTCAATAACCCCATTTAAGTTATGTCATGGGACAAAGGTAGAGGATGGAAGTCGAGTTTATAGTTCCGTGTTTTTGCTTCGAGACCAAAAAACTAAGAGTTCACTTATATTCTTTGGTGATACAGATTATAACCAACATTTAAATGTGAATGACCCACCACAAACAGATTTATTAAACCTATTTTGGGATTATTTAGTCGAGAATGTTCCTCTGGAAGAATTAAGTGGGATATTCATAGAATGTTCAAGTGCTTGTGATTCAAGAGATGAACAATTATATGGTCATTTATCACCAAAACACCTAATTGATAATTTAAAATTATTACATAATAAATATTATCAACGAACACCAACGGTAAAATTTAATTTAAATGTAATAATAACTCATGTTAAAATGATACCATCAATGAAAGATCCACGAATAACGATATTAAATGAATTAAGATTATTAGTTAAAAACAATAAAGAATTGCATGGCATAAAATTTTGTTTAGCTTTAAATAAACATAGATTCATCCTATAACAAACATCCAATAGTTGTAACAGTAATGCATAAATGAAAAGGAATACGAAAAAAAGTACATATCTATATCTAAAATTATTCTATCACTATATATTTTTTAATTAGATTTGAGATTTCCAGGCTTTATATTTATTACTTAACATATCTTCACCATTAACCAATCCATCATATTCTGGATCTTCGGATTCAATTTCAAGTAATTTTAAATGATTATCTTCCAATACAATCTTATATGGTTTGATTGAATCTGATCCTTCTTCATGAGGAACTATTTTCAATAACCATTCGACCATTAATCCATACCATTTAATGGCATTTGTACATTTACTTGCCAATTCTGGATTATGTTCTTTGAATAAGAGTGGAATTTCTTCAGTACTATATTCCTCGACGGTCTTTAAAATGTTATTCTCATCATAAAAACCATAAATGATCTTGGGTATACCCGTTAAGAAACATCTTAACCAATTTTTAAACATTACGTTTTCAAATTTATGTGAATCATTTAAATTTGATATCATTGGAGATACACCAAGCTTGGTATAATGTTTCAAATTATCTTTATTATCTTGTTTAAAATCATAAATACAACTAATTTCACCATCAATAAGCATCTTAACATTCCCAACACCAGTCCTTATAAGTGAACAAAATTTATCACCATCATTGGAAATCTTTCTATGTCTCTTATCAATTGTATCTCTTTCAATATATGCTAATGGTTGTGTTAAAGTACTCACAGTTTCAAATTTATATGGAATATAACCCTTGACGTCAATTTGTTGTTTCACTTGCTTTTGAACAGTCATATCTTTAATATATAATTGACCCCTGTATGAGATTAATCTCATATCAATGGGGTTAATTTTATCATTTTCAAAAGAGGCACAAATTAACTTGACAATAGTCTCACTATGAGCAATAATATCACATTTCACTGGCTTAGCTTTTAACTGTTGATATTCAATTAGAGTGTCTAAGATGGGATGTAATGTTGCGACATCTTTAAATTGATATTGACAATTCTTAAATTTTTTGTACCCACTATTAAGATCAATATCCTTTTCAATATCGTTGTTAGGTAGATAATAATATTTTAATTTCCCATCATCAAAGGGGAAGATTTCACCTTGTTGGTTTCTAGAATAAACTGCAATTTCCTTTGGTTGTTTAAGGGCTGTAGTGGTACCCTTTTGGTTTATGAAAAGTGTTGCAGTCACGGCCATTCTTTCATATAACTATATACCGTCTATATTTAGCTACCCTTTGTACGGATATTTCCTTCAAAGATCACCTTTAAACAAAGCTCAGCTCATCTCATCGCCTTTCAACATGTGAATCATTTCTTCACGCTGCTCGAGAAATTTTTCATTTTACCCGGAAAACACACTGGTGATAGTGAAATTTGATATTCAAAGCAAGCAATGAACACTTTTTGATAATAACTATTGGGTATTGAATCCAGCCGTTAATTGCTAAGAACACACCATCATCGACGCCTCAATGAGTACTACTCTAGTCATTAACGGTAAGGCCCCCGTGGTTGCTTACGGTTCTTTAATTGCTGCTCGTGTCATTAACGCTGCTAAACCTGACACCGTCACCATCGAATTTGTCGATGATAAGAAAGCTGCTCCAGTCACTTTCAATGGTGATGCCACTGATGCTTTCAACAGATTAATTGCTGCTTTCCCAGAAGTCTTTGGTGAATCTGTCGATGCTGACACCGTCACACCATGGGTTAAAGCTGCTGATGAAGAATTTGTTATCAAGAATTTCCAAAAATTATCTCAATCTTTAGAGAAATTAGATCAACAATTAAATTTAAGAACTTTCATCCTTGGTGGATTGAAATATTCTGTTGCTGATATTGCTGTCTGGGGTGCTTTAAGATCCAACGGTATGGTTGGTTCCATCATCAAGAATAAAGTCGATGTTAATGTTTCTCGTTGGTACACTCTTTTGGAATTAGATCCAATCTTTGGTTCTTCTCATGAATTCTTAACCAAATCTTTACAAGAATTAAAGAAAGCTGCCTCTGCTGGTAAGAAGAAAGAAGTTCACAAGGCTAACTTCGAAATCGATTTACCTGATGCCAAGATTGGTGAAGTGGTTACTCGTTTCCCACCTGAACCATCTGGATATTTACATATTGGTCATGCTAAAGCTGCTTTATTAAATCAATATTTTGCTCAAGCTTATAAGGGTAAATTAATCATTAGATTTGATGATACTAATCCATCTAAGGAAAAGGAAGAATTCCAAGATTCTATCTTAGAAGATTTAGAATTATTAGGTATTAAAGGTGATAGAGTCACTTACTCTTCTGATTATTTCCAACAAATGTATGACATGTGTATTCAATTGATTAAAGAAGGTGGTGCTTATTGTGATGATACTCCAACTGATAAGATGAGAGAAGAACGTATGGAAGGTATTGCCTCTGTGAGAAGAGATCGTTCTGTGGAAGAAAATTTAAGAATCTTCACTGAAGAAATGAAGAATGGTACTGAAGAAGGTTTAAAGAATTGTGTTCGTGCTAAGATCGATTACAAAGCTTTAAATAAGACTTTAAGAGATCCAGTCATTTACAGATGTAATTTAACTCCACATCATAGAACTGGTACTACTTGGAAGATCTACCCAACTTATGATTTCTGTGTTCCAATTGTTGATTCGTTAGAAGGCGTTACTCATGCTTTAAGAACCATTGAATATAGAGATCGTAATGCCCAATATGACTGGATGTTAAACGCTTTACATTTAAGAAAGGTCCACATCTGGGATTTCGCTCGTGTTAATTTCGTTAGAACTTTATTATCTAAGAGAAAATTACAATGGATGGTTGACAAGGGTCTTGTTGAAAATTGGGATGATCCAAGATTCCCAACCGTGAGAGGTGTTAGAAGAAGAGGTATGACTGTGGAAGGTTTAAGAAACTTCGTCTTATCTCAAGGTCCATCTAGAAATGTTATCAATTTAGAATGGAATCTAATTTGGGCTTTCAACAAGAAGGTTATTGACCCAATTGCTCCAAGACACACTGCTATTGTCGAACCAGTTAAATTACACATTGAAGGTGCCTCTGAGACTCCAAAGATTGAAATGAAACCAAAACATAAGAAAAACCCAGATGTTGGTGAAAAGAAGGTTATTTATTACGCCAAGGTTGTCATTGACAAAGAAGATGCTGATTTAATTGAAGTTAATGAAGAAGTTACTTTAATGGATTGGGGTAATGTTATCATCACCAAGAGAAACGATGACGGTTCTTTAGAAGGTAAGTTACACTTGGAAGGTGATTTCAAGAAGACCAAACATAAGTTAACTTGGTTAGCTGACACTGAAGATGTTGTTCCAGTTGATTTAGTCGATTTCGATCATTTAATCTCTAAGGATAAATTAGAAGAAGATGAAAGTTTCGAGGATTTCTTGACTCCAGAAACGGAATTCCACACTTCTGCCATTGCTGACTTGAACGTCAAGGACATGAAGGTTGGTGATATCATCCAATTCGAGAGAAAGGGTTACTTCAGATTGGACTCTTTACCAAAGGACGGTAAGCCATACACTTTCTTCACCATTCCAGACGGTAAATCCGTTAACAAGTACGGTGCTAAGAAATAGAGTGGTAATAATTGAATATATATAATTCATATACATTTCTTCAACCACTGTTCCTTATTTTTTATTACGTTAACCTATTTAGAGCGTTGCAGTAAGTAACAGGCTATGTTCTTGTTATATTCATCACTATACACGAAACCTTTCTTATTACTATTTGGAAAATGATTACTGGAATTTGAATAAAAATACCACGATGATGAAGGAAGAACAAGGTTTTAAAGAAGGAATAACAACCCTTTCAGAGTGTTTAAGGACCCATTTCAGAAAGGCACTACAAACAAAATATAATGTCTGATTTAGATGAAGATTTATTAGCTTTGGCTGGTGCTGGTGAAAGTGAAGAAGAAGATGATGTCTTACTTTCTTCATCCAAGAGAACACAACAACAAGACCATTCTGCCTCAAAGAAGAGAAGAATTGATATAGACAGTGATGAAGATGAAGAGGATGATTATAACCCTGATGTCATGTCTGCTGGGGGACATACCCAAATGGACTCAGAAAAGGAGGATGAAGAAGGGGAAGAAGAAGAAGAAGCTAACCCATTCCCACTGGAAGGTAAATATAAAGATACGGATGATCGTGAATATTTAGAATCTTTACCAGAAATGGAACGTGAAACTTTGTTATTCGAAAGATCACAAATTATGCGTAAATATCAAGAAAGAAGATTATTTAGAGAACGTAAGAGACAACAAGAACTAAATAATAAGGAAGTTTCAAAGACAAGATCTTCAGGTAGAACTACACATGCTACTGGTCATTCGGATTTGAAGAGTTCTAAATTATCACAATTAAAGAAACAAAGAGAAAAGAAACAAAATCGTCATTATAGTGAAGATGAAGATGAATACAGAGAAGATGAGGAAGAAGAGGAAGAGGAGGAGGAAGAAGAGGAGGAAGATAATTACGAGGATGAAGAATATCTTGAAGATGAAGCTGATTATAACCCATTGGCTAGAAAATCTAAATATGAAGCACCTAGTGAGGATGAAGTGGAATGGGCAGAAGATGTAGAAAGAGATTCTGATTTGAACGACTTTAACAAATTAAGAATTGGGAGATCATTTGTTTCTAAATTCTGTTTTTATCCTGGATTTAATGATTTAGTGAAAGGTTGTTATGGTAGGGTCAATGTTGGTATAAATAAACGTTCTGGTCAACCATCATATCGTATGGTAAAAATTGAAAGAGTCTTCTTACAAAAACCTTATAATATGGGTAAATTTTATACAAATCAATATTTTGGTGTGACTCAAGGTAAAGATAGAAAAGTGTTCCAAATGAATGTATTTAGTGATGGTCTTATTACACAAAATGAATATGATAGGTATTTACATTCTCTGGAGAAATCTAATGTTACTAAACCGACAACATATGTGTTAAGTAATAAATCTAAAGAACTAGTGGCATTTGTTAGTGAACCATTGACTGAGAAATTGATGGATGACATTGTGAAAAATAGAATGTTATTTAATAAGAAACTTTCAGGTACAAATGCAGTTATTGAAAAGACTATGTTAAAGAGTAAGTTACAGTATGCTCGTGAGAATGGTAACGAGAGAGATATTGCCAAATATTCCGCTCAATTAAGAAATTTCGAAAAGAGAATTAACACATACGAGAAACATCATGAAAATGATCAAACAGGTACGAAGAAATTGGGTGCTTTAACATCTAAAAACAGAAAATTGAACATGGACAAGATCAGAAATGCTGAGCATATCAAGAAAGAAGACAGTCCCTCAATTGATTCTAAGACAGATCCATTTAGTAGATTAAAGACAAGAACCAAGATGTATTATCAAGAAATCCAACAGGAGGAAAATGATAAAGCCAAGGCCTTAGCTGAACAAAAACAAATCGAGGAAGATAAAGAAGCTAAAGAACGTAAAGAGAAAGAATTGTTGTTGGCCAAATTTAGACGTCTTGGTGGGTTAGAAAGTATAATCGGTTCTGTGGATATTAAATTTAATCTTGATATTTAGATATATATAAGCATATAATTAAATAAATATATTGTAACAGTTTTGATATAATGAGTCTCTGTAAGTGATCGGATGGCTGCTTAACATACCAACATTATTCGAAAGGAAAAAAGAGAGAGAGTGATTTATAAAATAATTCTTGAAGCAATGAGCTTCAATAACACGATTAGAAAAGGGCAAATATAACAAGGAAGTATGACTCAAGAAGGGTTAGCCAACATTATCAGTTCTACAGTATATGGGGAGTACAATAAACTGAAACCAACAAACAAACCTCGTGCGAAATCAAATGAAATTAAAGAATGTACAGTCTTAGCTTCCATTGTAGCTATCAACAAACGCAATCCACAGGATCGACCCCATGTGGCATCACTAGCTACTGGTGTGAAAGCTCTACCAGATGAAGAGTTGGCAAGAAGTGGTGGGAAGATGGTTCATGATTGTCATGCCGAGATATTAGCCACTCGAGGCTTCAATATGATGTTATTAGATGAAATGATTAACTTAAAGAAGGGAGAAACCTCTCAATATGTATTATTCCATGGTAACAAATTTAAATGGAATCCCAAATGGCAAATAGCTTTATTTATTTCCAGACTACCTTGTGGAGATGCTAGTATGGATACTATTGATTCTACCACAGATGAAGAAAAAATAATAAACATGTCAGAAGATGATCCATATCAATATGTATTACCATCTTATAATAATACATTAAGAGGTAGGTTTAATTTCAATAAGAAAGGCTATGTAAGGACTAAACCTGGTCGTTTTGATTCCAAGATCACATTTTCGAAATCTTGTTCTGATAAGATTTGTTATCGTCAAGTTATATCTTTGAATAATGCTATGACATATAATTTATTGACTGAACCTGTATATTTAGATTATTTGGTTATCCCTAATGTCGACATTGTGATGAAAGTATCATTAAAGAGATGTTTTGAAGATCGATTAAAGGACTGTACATATCCCATCCATTCGTTCGATATTCTATCTAGTAATGAAACGTTTATCGATGATCTCTCGAAGGATAAGGTACCAAGTCCATTGAGTGTTATAAGGGTCTTTAGTGGATCAAATAATATTGCTACAGAACAGTCTATCTTAAATGGAGTGAAGAACGGTGCTTATACAAAGGGTAAAAAACCATTACGAAAGAATTGCGAGTCCATGATAAGTCGATATGCCCTATGGAATAAATATGTTCAAATATGCCCCCAAGAAGAACTTTCTAGGCAGGGTATAGCAACATATGATGAATTTAAGAGAAATTATAATAAAGATAGAAATGAAATGGTTCTTGCAGTAAAAAAGTTGCTTGTTAAAGATGAAGATTGGGTACCGACACACAAAGACAATTTTAATCTTGAACAATCGTAAATTTAGCATGATAAATTATGTATGAATTCAAATATATAAATGCCCGTTATGTATAAATTAGTTGCATATTTTCGTTTGTGACACTTTTGAGATGCCCTTTCTTGAAATTTTAAACAGTGTGTTCTTTAAACCAATCACTACAGATAAAAGGATAACTAACTACAAAGGTAAGAACCAGGCAATTGGTATTAGTAAGACTATTCAGGTCATATTCAATTGAGAAATTGCCGTGCTGGAAGAATCTGCTCTGTTTGCTGCTATAGAACTCATAAAACCACATTTTAAACAACATGCCAAACCTTCAAGAGATAAACGCCGTACTGGATTCATTGACTCCAAAAGAATTGTTAACTTCATTTGTAGTAGATACTCAACCTTTCAAAAGAATAATCACATTAGATGATTATCAAGCAAGTCAGACTCGGAATACAAATGAATTCGTTAGTATTGGTACTTCAAGTGAAACCAGTCAAAGTGATGATGATGATTCGATGAACGAGGGAGAAGCTGATGGTCAATCCTCCAAAAATAGAGATTTGGTACACCGTAGATATGCAAGAGGTATTAAGAGATTGGCCAAGAGAGAAGATATAGTGAATATAAGTAACCTTTGCTATTGGAAAGCCTCGTCATCAAAGGCTTCATATCCCATTGAAAATGTTATCAATGATAATCCAGATTCATATTGGCAAAGTGATGGGAGTCAACCACATATTGTGGATATTTATTTCAGCAAAAGGGTAGAACTTGCTGTGTTGGCAATGTTTTTTGGTTATGCTGTAGATGAATCATATAGTCCCAAAATCATTAAGATATACATAGGAGATAGTCTGTCCGATCTATGTTATTATGAAGAGTGGCATACAGAAAGATTAAACCAGTGGTATGCCAAACAGTTCCCATCCTCCACATCGACGACTGGTAGAAACAAAGATGATCAAGAAAAGGGATTTCCCATTAAATGTCAAATGGTGAGGTTATCTTTCCCAGTGAACCATGAAAATGGGAAAGATACACATCTAAGAGGCATTCGTGTCTATACAAAAGATGATGGCATGTTACCGTTATTTCCAAACAATGCTGAGACCGTGAATGGAAATACAGAACGTATTTTGGCTACAATAGACCCCAAGAGTCGGTTCAACGACGGCTTTTTTTCCATCAGATAAACTAAGATTAATTTTCCATACAATTGCATCTTTACATCTGGATTCAAATTGCAATTGCCCCTGTTTTAGTGGACTTGTTCTCTTTTAAACCACTGTGATTAATCATTAAATATCACTTTTTCAATGCCATCGATTTTTTTGTGTGATGAAATTTTAAAGATGAAAAAAAATTAAGAAAATTTGTATTTGAAATTGCAATTAAAAACCAGCAAGTTCTAACCCAGATTCATAAGGTTGTTTGCATTTTTGAACCTGCAATTGACTGTGGCAAAGTTCTAGAGGGACCATTTTTTAGTACTAGTCTTGTTTTCTGCAATACTTTATTGATAAGATACTTTTTTTCCTCTTTGAAAAGAACAAACAAAAATATATATTGTGCCGTGATGTCTGATATACAAACTGTTGCCAGGTTACTCTCTGAGTCTGTGGTGGCTTCTTCTGCAAAAACCTCCGAAAGAAGTCTGAAAGAATTAGAGAAACAAAATGGGTTTGGTTTAACTCTGTTACATGTTGTGGCATCGTCTAACCTTCCAATTTCAACCAGATTAGCGGGTGCTTTATTCTTTAAGAATTTCATTAGAAGAAAATGGGTTGATGAAAATGGTACCCACCTATTAGCTCCAGATCAAGTTGAGTTAATTAAGAAGGAAATTGTTCCCTTGATGATTTCTTTACCGAATAATTTACAAGTTCAAGTCGGTGAAGCCATTTCTTTAATTGCTGATTCTGATTTCCCTAAACAGTGGCCTGATCTTTTACAAGAGTTAGCTTTTAAATTATCTCCAGATGATATGGTGTTAAATAAAGGTGTCTTAACAGTTGCACATTCTATTTTCAAGAGATGGAGACCATTATTTAGATCGGACGAATTATTCTTAGAGATTAAATTAGTTCTTGATGTGTTTACTGTTCCATTTTTAAGTCTATTAAAATCTGTTGATGAACAAATTGATGCAAATGTTAATAATGTCCCACAATTAACCATTTTAATGGAAGTTTTATTATTATTAACGAAATTATACTATGATTTTAATTGTCAAGATATTCCTGAATTCTTTGAAGATAATATTACTGAGGGAATGGGTATTTTACATAAATATTTATCATACACTAATCCTTTACTAGAGGATCCAGATGATCCAGATCATGCAACAACTTTGATTAAAGTGAAATCCTCCATTCAAGAAGTAGTTCAATTATATACAACAAGATATGAAGATATCTTTGGACCAATGATTGATAGTTTCATTGAAATTACTTGGCAATTGTTGACCTCGTTGTCTGAAGATCCAAAATATGATATTCTAGTGTCTAAATCTTTAGCCTTTCTAACTGCTGTTAGTCGTAATCCAAGACATTTTGCTATCTTTAACAGTGAAGATGCAATGAATAAGGTTACTGATCAAATTATCCTGCCAAATGTTACCTTACGTGAAGCCGATATTGAATTATTTGAAGATGATCCAATTGAATATATTCGTAGAGATTTAGAAGGTTCGGACGATGATACAAGAAGAAAAGCCTGTACTGATTTCTTAAAAGAATTGAAAGAAAATAATGGCGATTTAGTTACAAAAATCTTTTTAAACCACATGAAAGTGTTTTTTGAAAAATATCAATCCAATCCAACTGAATTCTGGAAATTTAAAGATTTATACATTTATTTGTTTACTACATTAGCCATTAACGGTTCCTTATCAAATAATGGTGTTTCATCAACTAACCCACTTTTAGATGTCATTGATTTCTTCAAGAATCAAATCTTACCAGATTTGACCAGTTCAACAATCCCACATTTAATTTTAAGAATTGATGCTATTAAATTCATATACATTTTCAGAAATCAATTAAGCAAGCCGCAATTAATCGAATTAATGCCATTCTTAGCTGGATTCTTACAGTCTGACGAATATATATTATACACTTATGCTGCTGTTACAATTGAAAGGATTTTGACTATAAGAGAATCTTTAACTTCATCCAAATTTATCTTCACCAAAGATGATGTAGCAGGTAGTGCTGAAATATTGTTAAGAAATTTATTTGGTTTAATTATGAAACAAGGATCTTCACCAGAAAAATTAGCTGAAAATGAATTTTTAATGAAGTCAAGTTTCAGAGTCTTACAAACTGCTGAAAATACAATTATATCTATTTATCCAGAAATGATGAACCAATTAATTTCTGTGGTTAACATTGTCTCCAAAAACCCATCAAATCCAAGATTTTCTCACTACATTTTTGAATCGATTGGTGTCATTCTAAATTATTCCACTGTGGAAATGTTATCAGGTTTAATTGAATTGTTCATGTCAAGTTTCTTACACATATTATCGGAAGATATCCAAGAATTTATTCCATACGTTTTCCAAATCTTGGCCTTCTGTATCGAAAAGGGTTCCACAGTTCCAGAATCAATTAAACAATTAGGTCAACCACTTTTAGCACCATCTGTATGGGAATTAAAGGGTAATGTTCCCGCGGTGACTAGATTATTAAGGGCATTTATTAAGACTGATATTTCTATTTTCCCTGATTTAGTTCCCGTGCTTGGTGTTTTCCAAAGATTAATTGCCTCAAAGGCATATGAAGCTTATGGGTTTGAATTATTAGAAGATATTATGTTAACAGTTAATATTGATATTTTAAGACCATATTTGAAACAGATTTCTGTATTACTTTTACAGAGATTACAAAATTCTAAGACAGAAAAATATGTGAAGAAATTAATTGTCTTCTTAAATTTATTAACTTTTAAATATGGTGGTGATTTTATGATTCAATTTATCGATGAAGTACAAGATGGTATCTTTCAACAAATATGGGCTACATTTGTCATACCTACTGTCCCCACAATTGCCAATTTATTAGATCGTAAGATTACTATTGTTGGTATTTGTAAATTAATTTGTGAAAGTTCCATATTCCAAACTAAATATGGGGCTACTTTATTGGGTGGTACTTTAGATGTGGTAATTAAGACCATTATTAGTGATAATATTGGGCATTTAAATACAGAATTTATTGACTTGGATAATATGGAAGAAATTTCCACATTTGGTTCATCATTTAGTAAATTAGCCTCAGTGAGTGAAAAGCCAAACGATCCAATTCCTGAATTAGATGTTTCTCAAGGTTTCAAGAATTATATAGCAGTGGACTTAAAGAAATTCTTAAGCTCAAACAATCCAAATATTAACACCAACACCATTATATCACAATTAAGTGAAGAATCTAAAAATGCATTAAACCAAATTATGAATAATTAAAAAAAAAAAGAATAGGTAATATCACTATATATTATATTATATACTATCCATTTTCTTAATACAACTGAATTTTATACAATATTAAAACAATACCTTTTAATAGTTACAAATCTTTCATTAGTGTTTACATAAAAATTTTATCTATTTATTCTATTTATTTACATGTGAATTATTGATTGTTTTAGTCTTTTTATTATTAGTAGTAGGTTTAGTATCTTCGAGTTCATGTTTCTCAGAATTTTTTTTACCATTGCGAATATTATTTTTATCTGTATCTTTATCATTTGATTCCTTTTGTTCTTTTTCCTTTAAAGCTTTAATTTCTGCAGCAGTTAAGAATCGTCCACCTTGACCTCTTGGTCTTCTCATTGCATGTTTATGTCTTGATTCATGAAGATAAGGTTTTCTTTCTCTTGATATACGTAATTTTTCTTCTAATTTAGCTCTAGCATAACGTCTTTTCAATATTCTATAATACTGTTTAGCATTAACATAAAATGGTTGTTCAGTACCATATGATTCGTTATTATTTGAATATTGTGGATTATTATTTCCTAGTGTTGTAGTGGTTAATTCCGTAGCCGGATTATTAAAGTTTGACCTATTTTGATCAGCGGACGCGGTAGAATTATAATTGGAAGTATAATTTAGCTCTGGCATACTTCGTTGGTTAGGTATATCAACAAACGGTGACTCGCTTATCAATTCTTGGTTATTCCTTGGAAGATTAGCATTTATATTTTTTTGTAATGGTGATTGTTGCTCTTGTTGCTCGAGAAGATGTTGTTTTGCCATATAACTTCGTGTATGATGTCTATTGTCATCCGGTTTCAGCGTTAGAGTATTGTTAGAGCCATTATATCGATCTTTAGTGTCATTTGTTATGGGTTTTTGAGTAGTAGAATTATTTGAGTACTCCTGTGTATTCAGAAGTGAGTGTTTCTCGTTTAAGTGATCATTATTCAGCAGATATGATCTCATAGACGGTGGGGCTGATGTGTTAATTTCACTATTCCCCGTAGATGCGGTGGTAGAAGGTATTTGTTCTGTAGATTCATCCTGTTGTCCCAGTAAATTTGAAGGACCATCACTTGTTGTCATCATGTCAGCCTCGAGAGGCGGGTAGTTGTTTTCTTCTTGATTCATTAGTTGTGTGTGAATGTAGCGTATGTGCAAGTACTTTAACTTGTTCTTGTTATTGCTCTAGCTTGTCAAAGTTCCCCGGTTCATTAATCATCAAAAGGGACCTTTCTTTAATTTCAAATTCGAAGACTTAATAAAGTAATTACTATTAACAAACATACATAAAGCATACATAAAATATAACTACATCACAGGTTTAATTGCTCCATCAGCTTCTTCTTGCGCTGTTCAACAAGCCAGGATTCCATTTCCTGCTGAGAAACGGGCATTATTTCAATGTTGGGCCCACTGGGTGCCACATGATGAATGTCTTGTAAAATGGGGGTCCAGTGTTCTTCAAACCGTTGTAAAGAAGGTACCAATTGACTTGAAGTAGTGGTATAACTCTTATTTTGTGTATTGACCCGTTTCACATCGATCAACCGTTCCAAACGGAATCTTCTTGCACTTTGTTTGTCCAAATGTTCTTTAATCTCAGGTAACTCGACAGCTCTACCAAAATACCATTTCCCCAGGATATGTTTCCCATTCTTCAACTGGGCGTTAAGCTTTGAATGATGGTCTGTGATTTTACCATTTAATTTATTCTTAATATGCCAATCCCACATCTTCAATTCCTTTATCCACGAGTTCAATTGATCATTATATTGTGTCAATTGATCCTGACCCAACAAGGGATCAAACACTTTACTATGGCGATCTTGAATGTCCCTTAGTAACGACTGTCGCCATTTGAATGCCTCATCTAATGTCCTGACATTGGATATTTGTCTGTGTGTGTGAGGTCTCTTCCTCTCTTTACTCTTCTCTTTATTATGCCCCATCACTTCACCTTAATTCAATGCAACAAGACACAAGGTTCAAAGATATATGACAACTTTAAAAACAACGAACCACCGATGATTAAGTGTCAATATTTTATTGATTTATTGCAACTTAATTGAAAAAACCAAGAAGATTAAACGCATAGTTGCAACAAACAAACACACAACATGAACGAACAAACTTGCTCTTCTATTGATATTGCTAAACAGAGGTTACAACAATTAACTTCCCAGAATGGGAGTGGGATCGACCACGATTCATCCTCGTCATCCTCATCCTTGTCAATCCCACCCTTTAATAATGGCATAAAGCAATCATCAAATGTGCATTTCCAATATGCTACAGCTGCATACGATGTAAGAATGTTAAATAAGGATATTACCAATATCCTGGTAGAGTTGAATGTACAAAATTTGATGATTGTGACCAAATTAAATGACATCTCATTATATTATTTAACTAGAGAATTAACAGAATGGTTATTAAATAAATATCCCACAATGACGATCTTTGTAGATAAAGAATTAGAAACAGATGCAAAATTTGATGTTAATGAAATCATTCAAGATTGTGAATTGAATCAAGAGACATCATGTCATAGAGTTAAATATTGGACTCATGAATTTATTGAAGCCCATGATGTGTTTTTTGACCTTGTAGTGACATTAGGTGGTGATGGGACTGTTCTATATGTATCATCAATTTTCCAAAAACATGTCCCACCAGTGTTATCCTTTTCATTGGGATCCCTGGGATTCTTAACTAATTTTAAATTTGAATCATTTCAAGATACATTAGTTGATATAATTAATAATAAAGTGAAGACAAATTTAAGAATTAGATTAGAATGTAAATTATTTAGACGTGATGGAATTGAGACGACAAAGGATAAACGTATCATTAAGGTGAAATTGGAGAATACATTCCATGTATTAAATGAAATTACTGTTGATAGAGGACCCAGTCCCTTCTTATCAATGTTAGAATTATATGGGAATGATTCATTAATGACTGTAGCACAAGCAGATGGATTAATTATTGCTACTCCGACGGGATCCACAGCATATTCATTAAGTGCAGGTGGATCATTAATTTACCCCACGGTAAACGCCATTGCAGTGACACCCATATGTCCACATACATTAAATTTTAGACCCATAATTTTGCCAGATACAATTCATTTAAAGATTAAAGCTTCGATGAAATCAAGAACTACAGCATGGGCATCATTTGATGGTAAGAATCGTACAGAATTAAATAAGGGTGATTATATTACAATATGTGTAAGTCCATATTGGTTCCCCACTGTCGAGTCTAAACCAGAAGAATTTATTGATAGTATATCAAGACAATTAAATTGGAATGTTAGAGAGAGACAAAAATCTTTCACCTCATTGTTAAGTGAAAAGAATAAAGCTAATTATGAAAATTTACAATCCAAACCTAGGGATGAGATGGAGGAGGAGGAGGAGGAGGAGCTTGAAGAGGTTGAGATTGAGTAGGGGGTGAATGGTGTATGTACATTTTTTTTATAATAATAATAATAATAATATTCAATTACATGGTAAGTATGACAAAAGTATGAAGAATAATAAAGTACAAAAAATTATATAAGTAGTTAATTTTTATTTGGATCAAAATCTGCTGGGATGGCTTGTTGATCAGCTACTTTAGCCTCTACGACATCACTATCATCGCCCTCATCAGACCAATCTACGACAATCTTGTCATTACCATTATTTTCCAAAATGGTATAATCAATATTTAATAAAATTGAATCACGTTCTTGTTCCCAATCATCTCTCATATCTTCAAATCCCATTTCCCAAACACGTTTATAAAATTCTTTAATCTTACCTTCTTCAAGTTTCCTCTTTTCTTCTTCAGCCATCCATGCCATATGTTTTAAATCCTCAGTTGAAGGTTCATAAATATGCCAAATGACATAATGTGGTAATCCAATGACATCATACCCCATTCTTCTTGATAATTTACCAAATGCCTCAGTTTCAGCATGTTTTTCAAATGAAAATGCAGGGAAATGAGATCCACTTCTAAATACTTTTGCCTTTGACAAGATTGAGACACCACCGATCCCATCTAAATGCATTTCTTCCTCTGGGTCACCATTTGGATCTCTCATATAAGCTAAATGTGGTCTCCATGTAGCATATTCAGGGTATCCCTCCACGATAACTGCGTCTTCATCTAAGGAATCAGCCAATTCCAAACCAGCATCAGATTCTTGCCATGAATTTAAATCATATGGTTGAATATTACCCAACCAATCAGGTAATGGTCTCCAAACGTTTGGAACAATGACATCTTTATTATGATGCATTAAATCTTCCATGATGGTGATGGGACTTGTCTCCACATCGACATCTCTCCAATAAACCCAAGAATGATATGGTTTAATTGCGACAGATCCAAGCCAATTTCTTGCCCTCGCCATTAATTTACGACGTGGGCCCTGTGCGGCAAACCCATGTCTATCACTAAATGATTGACCAATAATTTGACCAAAATCTTTTTCAAAGATTTCAATATTACCAAATCTCATTAATTTATTCTCTTGTGATTGTGCAGATTGTAAATTAGTTAATAAAACGTTCATTGTCTCATCACTTGAATCCGAGACCAAAAATGATAAATCGACTAAATTATGTGGATATGTCATTTCATTCAAATGGTTGAAAAATCTAGGTAAATGTTCAGCAGCGTCTCTTAATGGGACACAAAACAAGATTCTATCTTTACGTTGCCAACCATTTTCATGTCCTACATAATTATTCAAATCGTAAAACTCGACGCCCGGGATATGGTTGAAATTGGGCACGTAGTGTCTTTTGGAGAAGTGGGTGAGTATCCCATATACAACCCCCCATGGAGTAAGCATGGACAAGCCATGGGTCCACACGAGTAACAACCAAATGGAGAGTATGAGGAATGTCGCGAGTGTCCAGAGCACCCTGTTCCGTTGTTTATATGAGAGAGTCATTTGCTGCATGTGTCTGTGATTGCCTATCCCCCTTCTCTTGTCGCCTCTTCACGTCTCTTCTCTTCTCTTCACTTCCCATCGGTATCCACATAACATAACATACCCATCTGTTTAAACATAACGTTGCCCTAACAACAAAAGCTCGAGGCGCCGTCGGCAGTGATTTTCCACGGGAGGGAAAAAATTTTCACCACGCGCAGCCGGGAATATAAAAGGGCGGAGGTTTCAAAGTGCAGTTGCGCCAGATCTGTACAGAACACACAACAACCACAACAACAACCACAATGTCTGAAGAAGAACACAATTTCGAATCCGCCGATGCCGGTGCCTCTGCCACCTACCCAATGCAATGTTCTGCCTTGAGAAAGAACGGGTTCGTCGTCATCAAGGGCAGACCATGTAAGATTGTCGACATGTCCACTTCCAAGACCGGGAAGCATGGTCATGCCAAAGTCCATTTAGTCGCTTTGGATATCTTCACCGGTAAGAAGTTGGAAGATTTGTCTCCATCCACTCACAACTTAGAAGTTCCATTTGTGAAGAGAACTGAATTCCAATTATTAGATATCGATGATGGGTTCTTATCCTTGATGGATAATGATGGTGAAACCAAAGATGATGTTAAGTGTCCAGAAGGTGAATTAGGGGATCAATTACAAGAAGCCTTTGACGAAGGTAGAGACTTAAACGTTACCATTATTGCTGCCATGGGTGAAGAAGCTTGTATCTCCTTTAAAGATGCTCCAGCTGGTAATTAGATTTCATTCTCTTTTCTTTTCCAATTGCCCTATTTATTCGCATTATCATCAATTTTGTAAAATAATGATTATGACACCTTTTTTGCTCTTTAACTTTTGATCTTTTTTGAACTTTTTATTATTATTATTATTATTGAAGAGGCTTCATGTATTCTATGTATTATTTTATATATTATACTTTACAAATAAATATATGTGTTCTCTTTCACAAGAGGGGTCCCCCCCATCTATACACTTTTAATCCATTCTCTGTCACAATCATCTTGACCTCAGAATGTTGTTCTGTTAATTTATCCAATATTAATTCTGCTTCATGATGATCTATGGGGTTATTACCATCATACAAGGAATCCACAATCATTGTAGTCAATTGTGTTACTGTGTAAGGTTCTCCAACAGTTAATTTTGTAAAAGGGTATAAACTTGTTTCATCTTAGTCACCAAGAATTCATCATATATTTCATCTCTACGTTCTCTTTCCAATAACGCAGAATTCTCCTTTAATTTAATTCTTTGTAATAAATTATCTTGTGTATCCATGGGTCTTTCATTCATTTCCAGATCATATTTATTTCTCTTCAAGATAGCAATCTTTCGAGGAGATCTCCTCGTCGTCCCCTCATCATCAACCACTTCTCGATCTATTCTTCTCTTACGTAATTGAAACATTGGAATTTCAAAACTCATTGGATTATTATCAATCCAATTCATTGCATATTTATGAAATGTCAATTTTCTAGAATCACTCAACATAGATATCAATTTATTATTTCTAGGAACAATAACAACTAAATCATCATTATTATTATAATCTAATTCATAACAACGTGACCATAATGTCATCATCTTTAAGAACCATTCCATTGAAATCTTTTGTCCCAACATGTTTGATATTTGAGGTAATATTATATTTTGTACCGATGGGTTAATTTCTCCATTCACGGGTCTTTGCATTGAATATAATGTCACGACAGCTTCACATGCATTAAATATCTTAATTAATTGTTTCACCTCATTATCTAATTGAAGATGATTGTATTCACGAGGATAAAATTGTTTCCCCACCTCAGGGTATTGCATAATCTCCTCCTTTATCAAGTTCCCCATGACTTGATTATTCATTAATGTTGGATATACACTTAACCATACGGGACATTTCAATATATCCACTTGTACCGGTGCAGTAGAATGTCTACCACCAGATAAATCATACATGGCTTTCCCTGTATGAACCAAAATACAATCTGGTTCATTAATCACTTCCCACACATTATCATCTATACTAGCAGTCATTGGTTTCACTCTTATCCCCGTGGCTTGAGGGAATAATACAAGCAAACCCGATGAATCCACAGTAACAAATTCACTGGAGCCAATCTCATCCTCTATGTCACCCCCCTTGACATACCTAGTAAATTTAGAAGCCAATTCAATCTCATCACTCTCCTCATAACAATGTATCGCAGTTTCAGTGAAAAATTTACCCATTGACCATAAATGATTCAATAAAGATTGACATGTCACATCAGGTGGAGTGTTAGAGAATAAATTTTCATCGTTAACATATTGTTCCACCCACCGACCATCACCAACTGGTAACACTCCAGTGAAATCACTACCGAACTCAGGAACCCCCGGGGTAACAGAATGTTTCTGTTGCAAGGTTAAGATCCATTCTTGCAAGGATTGTATATTGGCATAATTTTTCACTAGGAAACTGTCACTTCTTAACAAGATCAATTTCACCAGTGGTAACAGTTCCTCTTCACCAGACACGTTATCCAAATCAATCACGGGCAGCATTGTGCGTGTGTGTACTCTGTTCTTCCTTGTTTCTCTTCACCTCACCTCACACTACCCAGCATATAATCACACTATAAATGCAGGAATGGCCTCGACCGGCCGCCGTGCCCCGTGACATGACTCTTCCACGGTTTTCCGGCAATTTCCACACTGTATTTCTAATATAAAAACATTGCAAGGAATTGAATGTCACACAGATCTTTATCCTCTTTACAACAAGCATCCCATCACATCACATCACAACTACACAACTATGTTATCCCTGTTGTCTAAGAACAAACACGCAACAAGACCCATCTTCTCTTCTATCGCCACCGCTGCCCGTTCACAATCAACTAAAGTACAAGGTGCCGTCATCGGTATCGATTTAGGTACCACTAATTCTGCCGTGGCTATAATGGAAGGTAAAGTACCACGTATTATTGAAAATGCAGAAGGTGCACGTACCACTCCCTCTGTCGTGGCTTTCACAAAGGAAGGTGAAAGACTTGTGGGTATCCCAGCAAAGAGACAAGCCGTGGTTAATCCAGAGAACACTTTGTTCGCTACCAAGAGATTAATTGGTCGTCGTTGGGAAGATGCTGAGGTGCAACGTGATATTAAACAAGTTCCATATAAGATTGTGAAACATTCTAACGGTGACGCATGGGTTGAGGCTCGTGGTCAATCCTACTCTCCATCCCAAATTGGTGGGTTTGTTCTAAACAAGATGAAGGAAACCGCAGAATCATACTTGGGTAAGACCGTTAAGAACGCTGTTGTTACAGTCCCTGCATATTTCAATGATTCACAAAGACAAGCCACAAAGGATGCAGGTCAAATTGTTGGGTTAAATGTTCTTCGTGTGGTGAATGAACCCACTGCTGCCGCATTAGCCTACGGTCTTGAAAAATCTGATTCTAAAGTCGTTGCTGTTTTCGATTTAGGTGGTGGTACTTTTGATATTTCAATCTTAGATATTGATAACGGTGTCTTTGAAGTGAAATCAACAAATGGTGATACTCATCTTGGTGGTGAAGATTTTGATATTGTCTTATTAAGAGAAATTGTCAAGAAATTTAAATCTGAATCTGGTATTGACTTAGAAAATGATCGTATGGCTATTCAAAGAATTAGAGAAGCCGCCGAGAAGGCCAAGATTGAATTATCTTCCACTGTATCCACTGAAATTAATTTACCATTCATTACCGCGGATGCATCAGGTCCAAAACATATTAATTTGAAATATTCAAGAGCTCAATTCGAAACTTTAACTGAACCATTAATCAAGAGAACCATTGAACCAGTCAAGAAGGCATTAAAGGATGCTAACCTATCCACATCTGATATTTCTGATGTTCTTTTAGTTGGTGGTATGTCAAGAATGCCTAAAGTGGTGGAAACCGTGAAATCTTTATTCGGTAAAGATCCATCAAAGGCAGTCAATCCAGATGAAGCTGTGGCTATTGGTGCTGCTATCCAGGGGGCTGTTCTTTCTGGTGAAGTCACTGATGTCTTATTATTAGATGTTACTCCATTATCTCTTGGTATTGAAACCCTTGGTGGTGTCTTCACAAGATTAATTCCAAGAAATACTACAATTCCAACCAAAAAATCACAAATTTTCTCTACTGCTGCCGCAGGTCAAACTTCAGTCGAGATTAGAGTCTTCCAAGGTGAAAGAGAATTAGTCAGAGACAATAAATTAATTGGTAATTTCAATTTAGCTGGGATTCCACCTGCTCCAAAGGGTGTACCACAAATTGAAGTCACATTCGATATTGATGCTGATGGTATTATTAATGTCTCTGCTCGTGATAAAGCCTCAAACAAAGATGCCTCAATTACTGTTGCTGGATCTTCTGGTCTTTCTGAGACAGAAATTGAACAAATGGTTAATGATGCTGAAAAATTCAAAGCTCAAGATGAAGAAAGAAAGAAATCTATCGAGACAGCAAACAGAGCTGATCAATTGACCAACGATACCGAAGCATCCTTAAAGGAATTTGAAGGTAAAGTGGATAAAGCTGAAGCACAAAAGGTTAAAGATCAAATTGCATCCTTAAGAGAATTAATTGCAAAAGTTCAATCTGGTGAAGAAGTCTCTGCTGATGATTTAAAGACAAAGACTGAAGAATTACAAAATGCATCAATGAAATTATTTGAACAAATGTATAAGAATAATTCCTCTTCATCAAATGAAGCTCCAAAGGATGAACCAAAGGCTTGATAATCTGCCCTTTCTTCATTCTATTTAAATATTTGTGTCCTCTTTCAAATGACACCTTCTTGTATTTAGTGTTTATGTACTTATTTTGACTGTTAATAATTTAAACTCCTTTGTGTTTAGTTGTGGATTGGGTGTGTCTTGGAATCTTTTACAGTGCGTTTTTACCCGGAAAATGGGCTTTTTCACACTGTAAATTGACGTTTTATGGCAATGTGAACTTTTATTAAACAGCAACTGGTTTTTACAGTACTGCTGTAATCCCATCTGCAAGTTTCTACATCAGTTATATTACAGCGGGATAGTGTCATTTCCACCTAAAACAAATATATACGTATAGAAATACAACCATACAAGAATTGAAAACATGCAATTTAAAGTTTCACCCTTAACCAAAATTATATCCCTTTCAGGTTTTTTAGCTCTAGGGTTTCTATTAGTGATCCTATCATGTGCCTTATTCTATAATTATTACCCACTATATGATATTTTAATTTTCTTATTGGCACCAATCCCAAATTCACTTTTCCAAAATAGATCAGATTATGGATCTAATGGATTCATGAATGATGGTTCCACGAGTCAAGGTGCTTCAGATTTTGGACATTTCTGTACAGGGATGTTAGTAACAAGTGGGATAACGTTACCTTTAGTATTATATCATTGTCAATTAATTAATTCAATTAGTTGTGTAATGAGTATTAGTGGTGGGTTAATTATTTATTCTAGTATTGTCATATTTTCATGGTTTTTCCACTCCTCTTGGAATGATGACGATTCTACTGATCCATTATTCACATAATCTGTTGTGCTTATACCATTTCTACACTATTATTCATCTATATACTTATATATTAATAGTATGTAAAATTTAATATGGAAAACGCGAAGACACGTTAATTTTAATGAATATTTAAATACAAACACATACACCCATAAAAGCATCCCATTCACCACAACAAGATGTCCAGTGAATGTATACAATATATTAACGATGAATTATTTAATAAAAATCATTCGGTGATATTCACAGATTTAATGAATAAATTTCACATTGGATCATCAAAAGCTAAAGAAATAATGTATAATTATTATAAAGATACCACCACAGTGAAATTTAATTGTATTATTATAATATGTCTTAATGATGGTACTGTTAAATTAGTCACTGATTTAACTGAACAAACACAACATTCACAAGATGATATTGTGGATTGTTTTATTTATGGATTTAATCCAACTAATGAATTTATTCCAATTAATGATTTAAAGGATGAAACTGGTTCAAATTTAATTACTAATCCATATCAACTAGTGTCTAAGGAACCTATTAAACCTATCCAACCACAACGTTCTCATACAGATTCTAAAGTTGGTAGTGTAAAGAAACCGACCATCGAAGTAACCAGATCAAAGACAGTTCCATCCAAGACAAGTAATGCCAAACCTAAAAAATCAATGGGTTTAAGATCCACTGAAATATTAGCTAAGATGAGAAAGGCCAGAGAAGAGAAAGAAGCAGCAAGACAAAATGAATTAAAACAAAGAAGAGAAGAAGAAGAAACAAATAAATTGGAAAGATTAAATAAAGATCCAAAGAGGAAAGCACAAATGGAAGATCTTAATAAGTTATTTGTTGATGATGATGATGATATGGATATTGATGAACTTGATTCAAATAAAGCAAAGGAAACGACACCTATTGATGATAGAGAATTAGAAAATTTATTAGACACGACAAATGAAGCATCGTTATTAGAAGTGAAGAATGCAAATGACACTCTTGGAGATAGTACCAAAGATGAGATATTGAATTCAGAACCTGATATTATTAAACCTACCTCACCAGCGAAAATCGCCAAGAAACATTCAGAGCCACTTGGAGACGAATCAATTGAAGAAATTACATCCTCGTATGTAGATAAAGATGGTTATATTGTCACCAAAAGGCAGCAATCGTCACCTCAACAAACAAAGAAGAAACCTGTTTCATCAAGAGTTAAATCTTCCTTATTGAATAGTATATCCAAGAAGACCACACTACCACCTAAAAAGAAGGTTAAACAAGGTTCTATTGAAAGTTTTTTCAAGAGATCATGATAGATATATGTGTATATATACTTTTATAAATTAAAATATCCTCATTTAATATAATATTTTTTTTGAACTTATTTTGATCAGAATTTATGTTTGGGATAGAAAGATCGATTTGGAAGTAAACTTTTTATAGAAAATGGGTCACACCCATAAACATAAATTCTAAACTTAATCAAAATACCTCAAGTGTAAAGGAGTGACCTTAACCTGAATAGTAAGAGAACAATTCCAGGTGTCACAAATTCATTCCAACTCCTCCCAAAAAAGAAAATAAAAAAAAAAAAGCAAGTAAAAACTTACAAGGAACAGATAATTAAAATAAACTAAAAGGAATGCAACATTTCTTACATCACTCACCCCCCACTCCAACCATCGTAGCCATCAACAAACACCACATCCCAACCATCCAAATCACACTGTCAAATATGACGTTAAATTCCACGTGACCGACCGGAATTTTCTATCAAAATTTTGACGCATTGCAAAAAAAAAAATTAAAAAGGTGAAAAAAAAAAAAGACGAAGGAAAGAAAGCAATTGTTCGCATTTGAAAGTAAGGACCACACTGAGTTTAAAGGAAACCAATTCTTTACACAACTGTTTTAGTGAGATTGATATATAGTTAGATTATTATTATTACTGTCTCATTACACAAGAAATCACATACAAGTTTAATATAAGAAAGAAGAAGAAAAAAAAAGATGACCGATTTATGTCCAGTTTATGCTCCATTCTTTGGTGCTCTTGGTTGTGCAGCTTCAATTATTTTCACCTCCTTTGGTGCTGCTTATGGTACTGCTAAATCCGGTGTTGGTGTTTGTGTCACCTGTGTTTTAAGACCAGACCTTTTAATCAAGAGTATTGTCCCTGTTGTCATGGCAGGTATTATTGCTATTTATGGGTTAGTTGTCTCTGTTTTGGTTGTTTACTCTTTAGGTCAAAAACAAGCTTTATACACTGGGTTTATTCAATTAGGTGCAGGTTTATCTGTTGGGTTAAGTGGGTTAGCTGCTGGGTTTGCCATTGGTATTGTTGGTGATGCTGGTGTAAGAGGTACTGCTCAACAACCAAGATTATTCGTCGGTATGATTTTAATTTTAATTTTCTCTGAAGTTTTAGGTCTTTACGGGTTAATTGTCGCATTATTATTAAATTCAAGAGCTACTCAAGACGTTATTTGTTAAGTCATTTTGAATATATTTTGACGTATTTTCTTTGTCTTTTTTTTTGAAATGTTTTGATAACAATAAAATTGGCAATGCCACCGTTTTTTTTGTTTTTTTTCCTGCTGAAAATTTTTATTTGTTCATTTTGTGTATGTACATTTTTTTTCCTCTTTGGGACAAAATATGTCGCATTAACATTGAATAAATTATATAAATATAAATTAAATAGTCTAATAAAAATATAAATATTATTACCTAAGCTTCTTAAGATTTCAATTCTCTGAATGTCTAGAAACTTTTTTAATCACTGGTTGAATAATGGACCAAATTCTTTCATTTAATTGTTCGTTGTAATGGTATCTAGCACCAAATTTTTCTCTAAATACAGTTCTTTGAAATCGTATTATATCTTTACTTGTCACTAACCCCTTCAATAATCCATGATTTTCTATCATTATCGCTTTACAACCATTTTGTTTAAATAAACGGAATAACATATTCGTCGAGGTATCAACTTTTGTAGTGATGGGTGATGGATTCACTATATCACAGAAACTTATCTCATATGGATTGGCATTATTAGTATTCACTTTCTTAATATTGAAATGAACCAAGGTTCTTGATGCATTACTACTACTTATATCTTGCATCATCAATTTTTGTACAAGATGTCTTCTTAAAACATATCCAATACATTCCATATCGGGATCACTCTTATCATTATTAACCACAATCGGGAACCCATTAACTAATGTTTCATTAGATTCATAAATTAATTTTTCTAATTCTGAAATGTACATGGTTTCATTCAATACAATAAGATCCTTAGACATAATATCTTCTGCCTTGTACATATTCAATAAAATTTCACCCTCTTTCTCTTGTTCCTCTTCCATTTCTAATATGGGGAATCCATTAACCATAATCATTTGATCAGCAATACCCATAGTTCCCGAAATAGACATGATGATTCTAGTGATGGCCACGACTATCATTGTGGGGATAATATAAATAAATGCACCAGTTAATTCTAACATTATCACAACCACAGTTAATGTTAAATTTGTTATACCACATAAGGTCCCCGCAGCACCAAGAAATGCATATGCCCCCGATGTGATTACACCAGGCCCAGTAATAAATCTTTCTACAAGTAAACTTATGGCTCTACCAAATGTAGCACCTACAGCCATAGAGGGAACAAAAATACCTGCGGGAACTTTAGCACCATATGAAATAATTACCAAAGAGGCTCTTACAATAGTAGCATAAAATAATGAAAATAACATCTTAACAAATTCAAACATTTCAGTATGTTCATCTAAATAACATAAAGTATGACCAAACACAGAATTATTATCATCAATTGAATTATCACCTGAGACACATTCATGGAATAAAATACCCATACTTTCAGTCATATCTAATTTTAAAAATTCATTAAAATATGATAATAATGCTGTTATCAAGGCTAATAAAACAATCTCCTGGGTGGCCCATTTAGACAAATATCTCTTACGGAAATTAACATATGCAATGTTTAATTTACTAATGTATTTACCATAAAGACCACCAAAGATACCAATTAGAATGAAAACTGGTAATTCACCAACACGCCAATTCTTATCATATGTCACATTAAATAAAATAATTTTACCATTTCTAAATGGATCAATACATTTTAATGTAGTGACAGCTACTAATGCCACATAATATGATTTCCATAACGTTTGTGCATTAAAATCTGTTGCTGAAGATAATTCTTCTAAACCGAAAAGGACACCACCAATGGGGGCACCAAATGCTACCGCGACACCTGCACCACCACCTGCAGTTAAATATTCAAATTGTGATGAATAAGTTAAATTATCCTTTAATAACCATTTAGTCACAACAAAGGCACAACATGTGGCATAATGTACAGAGGGACCTTCTTTACCAAGACTTAGACCTGCAGAAATGGCTAATGGTAATGCTATACTCTTAACTATTAACGTTACCATATTTAAAAATTCTGTCTTATATTCAAATCCAGATACCCAAACTTTAATCTCAGAGATACCTGATCCTGTAGCCATTGGTGCTACATATTTAATTAGTAAAGTACTAATGGTAGCAAACGAAACAGATAAGATAACGAATATTATAAATGGGAAAACGGTGCCTGTCCATTCAATCCAATAACCTTGATCAATACATTCCATTTCTTGTCTCTTTTTTAATGGATTTAAAGTTCTACTAGTAATATTTTCACTTATTGCCTCGACATTACTACAACAGAATGATTTATTTAATAAAAAGTTTCTAGCACAATGTCCAGTTTTCCAATTAACCAAGGTTTCAGTAAAGATTTGAATGAACCCAGCAAAACAACCGATGGTAATTGCCACTGCGGTCAACGTTATAAAAGTCTTACACCTATCCCACATTAAAAGTTTATATTTGGCATATTTAGAATCAACTGGATATCGACTATCCAAATCATTGGGTATAGAGCCACTTCCAACACTTCCCAAACGTGGTCTAGCAGTATAAGCTCTCTTAGATCCAGCACCAGTAAGAATGGGACTATTTTCTTCAGCTATTCTATCAATGGTAATAAATTGATCGAAATTTTTGGTCTCCGGTATTGTCTTTTTAAAATCTATATTAAATTGGTCAAGCCCATCATTTGTATCATCTAGAAATTGAGAATCTTCGGGATAAGAACCATCTGTGTCTTGACCAGATAATGGAGAATATCCCTTAGCCATTTTCTTCAGTTAAAATTTAACTAACCCTCTATAAAAACTTGGAAATTTGTTAGAAAAAGCAAATACTAAATCAATATCGTTTTATTCCATGCAACAGCCAAACACCGTTAATTTTCAGTTGAATTGTCCTCGAACTTGTTTAAGTAAAACCACTTTCTACAGAGTCATCTTAACGTCATTTCACTGCATTTAATTCTTTAACATTTCAATTTCCTACAAAAGTCACGTGGAGGTCACATGCTTTAAAAATTTAGGTCATTTCCAACGAATTTTGTGAAAAATTGAGAAAAAAAGATTTAACATTTTGAAAAATTTTTAATTTAAAGCTCATCGCATCGAATTTCTCGAAGATTCTTTACTACTTCTTACAGTTACTTTGGTTCCACTTACAAAGAAACCATTCGAGCGAGCTATCTGTTAAGTATTTCATTTACTTCTAACACAACCAACTCTTTTTGCAAGGAACTTGAATAACCAAACAACATCAACAAAAAAATGTCTGCTACTCCAAACCCAAAGGCTTTCCCATTAGCTGATGCTGCTTTAACTCAACAAATCTTAGATGTTGTTCAACAAGCTACCAACTTAAGACAATTAAAGAAAGGTGCTAACGAAGCTACCAAGACTTTAAACCGTGGTATCTCTGAATTCATCATTATGGCCGCTGACTGTGAACCAATTGAAATTCTTTTACATTTACCATTATTATGCGAAGATAAAAATGTCCCATACGTTTTCGTTCCATCTAGAGCTGCTTTAGGTAGAGCTTGTGGTGTTTCTAGACCAGTTATTGCTGCTTCCATTACCACCAACGATGCTTCTGCTATTAAGAACCAAATCTACGCCGTTAAGGATAAGATTGAAACCTTATTAATTTAAGTAGCTTTTATATTTGCATATTCAAAAAGTTATATATCAAATAAATATATAAACATTTAAAATATATTAAACTATAATTGTTTCCATAAAATCATTTGTTTTTCTGTTCATAGAATTACGTTATATTCAGATATTATCTTAGTGTCTATAATTTTTATAGTATCTTCATCTTCATCTTCCTCGTCCTCGCTGTCACCTTCATCTTCTTCTTCTCCTGGCATTATATGTTTCAATTGCTGTTTTAAGACAGTTCTTTGACTGCGCGACAAATTTATCATCTCTCCTGCCTGCCGTATCTTGTAAACTCCACCATTCCTTACAGTTACGATGAATAAAACCTTCTCAGAGACTAAAATATTATTTTTATCATCTTGCAAATATTCGTATCTTTTATCATTCAAAGTTTGGATGTCCAAAATATCTTCAGGTAAGTAAAACTCCGTTGTTTGATATTCATCTTCAACAGGATTGTAGAAATATATTTTGATACACCTCGAGCCTAACACTAGAAGGAACCATCTACTACCTTCAACTTCCACCATTTCAAAATTTGTAATTATACCACATTGATTATTATCACTCACAACTGAATGTTCGTCCGAGCTTGTCACATAATGAAATTCATAAGTTGGTTCATCATTTTCCTGTGATACTTGCTGCTTGATTCTCAATTTGATATCTCTTAAACCTCTGAAAAGATCAAGTAACAATATTTCATCGGTGAAAACGGAAGATCCTTCGTCAATTGGAATAGTTACAATTTTCTTAATCAACCCACCTAAGTTTAACTTATTCGATATAGATTTAATCAAAAATGAATTCCATTTTACAGAATAATTAATCTTGAACAATTCTAAGTCATCCCCACCAGCTAAAAAATAATTGTTTTTAAAATTAGAAAGACAAGTAATTGCTGTTCCAGTATTAACCCCATTTTGGAAAGTAATTTGACCCAAATCTTCTTCTAACGTATACAATAAAATATTATCATGATTATCATATTCAGAAATTTCATAATTTAATGCCACTATAAAACATTGATCTAAAATCAACCTTTCAGCATAATACAATTCTTCTTTATGCTTTGTCTCAAAATTCAAAACATTCTCTTTGAGTTCCACATATGGGACAACTGTAATATCTGTTACAAGAGCTTGTGGATACGAATTAGAAAGGTTTATACTCTGGATAAAAGCTCCTTTATGAAGACTGAATAATTTTAAATATTTAATATTCAAAACTGGATCAATCACGACACATATTAAATATGGTGAACATGGAGACAAACGAATAAATTTAATAATGAATATATTTTGTTCTAAAAGTAACTTTTTCATTAGTGTATTTGCACTATCGCTATTCAGGAATGTAAGGTCATAACACTCACTCCCATACGCTTGGATTGTTTTGGTTTGGTAATTTGCTTTAATCGTGGAAAATTTAAAGGGAATATCCGACAACCATAATAACTGTATTCTATTATCATATCCATTAATTTTTGATAGTATCAGACAATCTTTCTCATATAATATGGGTCCAATATTCGAATCAGAAAAAGATGGACCTTCACAAAATTTAAGAACTTTATGATGTATCTTGAAGCTATTATTGATCTCACCTCGATCAAAATCTACGATCCATATATTACTGTTAAGATCTGATACCCATAAGATTCTTTGCATAACCCCACTAGATTTATACTGTTGCAAAAATAGAGATGATACCTTAAGATTCTGAGGTAATTCTATCTTTCTTGAGATAGGAACATAATTTTCCAGGATAATAATTTCATTATTAATAGCCAATACAGTTATATTACCTTTATCTGAAAAGTAAACACTATTCAATGCAAAAGTAGCATCACGGTCGGCTCCCTTAAGTTTATATAATTCATTAGGTTTATCCGACCATTTTATTTCCATCCGTTTTGTAAGAAAACACGTATTATCACCCATCATATTCCTTATTTGAGCCTTGCAAATATTATTATCATAAATATTATCTATATCCTGAATATCTTCAGCTAAGATTGAAGTTTCTTTCTTAAATTCAAAGTAATCTTGGAATGAATTAGTGATCACATTTAAAAATGCTTCATTTGAAGAGTTTGTTCCGGTAGAGATGTAAGTATTTATGATTTTACTCTCGATAGAGGAAAATATTGAAGTTTCTTGGGGGTAAGGTATTGCTTTTGAACTTTTCTTATTATCAAATGATGCAATTATCAGATTTCCTTGGTTTGTAATATTAAGATAATTAAATTGCGAAGAATTTAATAAAGCGCAATACGTAATATCATTAACAGTACCTTCTTTCTCTCCATAAAATTTGCATAATTTTAATTCCTGTCTCCAATATATTATATATTTTTCTTCTTCTTCTCTTATTTTGGAAAATGTTACGATAGAATGTTTATGGTCTCTTGAAATGATTTCAAAGAATATCACTGAATCTTGTACATTTTTGTGTAAAGATATTTGGCATAGTTCTTTTCCTGTTTCCTCATTCTCATTAGAACCAGACTCTTGTTTTAAAAAGACATTCCTCTGATCATAAATATCTGGTATTATAAAATCGTTAATAAAATTTTGTGGACCATGAGGCAAAGTTAAAAATATGAATCCATTAGAGGTGAAAACACAAAATCCAATATTTGGAATAGTTTCAATACGACAACTTCGGGTCGTATATTTTTCAATATCAATATTTAACGATAAATTTGGTAATAATATAGCACATTTGTTATTACTTCTAGATTGTCTTGGATTTACTTTATAAATGATTTTAGTAAAAACACTTGGATATGAATCCTCCTTTAATAAAACGGCGATGGTTTGAAATTCTTCACCCATATATTCATTAAAGTGGAAAGATACATCAAAGTCAATAATATCAGCCGAAAACTTATGAATTGTTGAAATAGACGATGCCTTATTGTGAATGAAATAGAGTTCTTCTTTATAAATACGGAGTTTAATTAGGAAAATCGTATCTTTACACAAATTAACAAAAAGGTGGTTATTAATTTCATCAAATTTAAACATGAAAACAGTGTCTGGGTCAGGAATTGTGTTACTCTTCAATGTGTCTATGGTTTCAAAGTTTTCATTCAATATTTGAAGGAAACCATCATTCTTTAGGACAAATAGAAACTCCTTCCTTAACACAGGACTATAATAATAAAACCCACCAACATTATAACCTAACAACCGGTGTAATGGTAGTCTATCCTGATCCAATTCAGCATTATATTCAGTCCATTTTCTAATTCCTAAGGGTTCGATGATGTAAACGCCTTGATCTTTTCTTCTCGGCAGAACAGTTACTATGGAGCAGGGCCTTGTGACCTCATCTAACAACAGTGTGGGCATAAACAAAACCACCCTAGCTATAGGCTTACACCAGGTTTAAAATATCACTACATTTTCAGGCAAAAACTGTTCATGCGGGCTCTTAATCTCAAATTGCCAGGGCGATTTTTTCATTCGATGATCTCAAATTTCAAGGGAATTTTAAAGATCAACGGGAGATCACAAATGCTGGAAATTGGAGGCTGTGTATACAGTTAATATATATAAGAAATAGCTTTGAACTCCGGTTTTTAGTTGTTTTTATAGATTTCCTAACTGAAATAATATACAGGTTGCAAATATTCTTGCTTCCACTGTGTGACAATGGCTTTTTTATTCTCTAGAAGCAAGAAACCAAAGAAAAAGTCTGTGCTAGAAGTGACACAAACAGAGGTGATTTCAGCCCGAAAGGTGGTCCCAACTACTAAATCGGATTCCAACAAAATAAGTGGGGTATCAAAAGAGAGTATAAAACCCCAAGTAACGAAATGTTTGTGCTGTGGGGTTAAAATACGCATTAACAAAGATTTACAAAAATACAAATGTTCTGTTTGTTATACAACCAACTATATCGACAAATACCAACCAACTTTAGGTTATTCTTCTGCAAATTTTAAATATTCTAATTTTGAAACCTGTTCTTTGAGTCAGGTAACGAAATTGATTCAAACATGTTATGAATCACCAAGGATAATCACTGAAGATGGTAAAGAATATGTAAATTTTGAGTTAGTGAGTAGATATCTCACAGAATGTTTTCATGACATTAATATATTAGAGAATTCCTTTTGCAATGTTAGTGGCCCCGTTTTTATTGATATTGACGAATTAAACGAATTTTATGCTCAGATAATGCAACTTCCAACCAGAAAACCATTTTATAGAATGATTTGTGCATGCAATGATTTGTTAAAGAAACCTACACAGCGAATTGATCGTTTTAGATGGATTTTTATCATATGGCAAAATCCGATACTAAGGGATTGTTTAACTGTAAAGTCTCGACGTGATGGCTTTAACTCTTCACATATTATGGCTGTGGGGTATGAACTGATTAAAAGATCAGTTGGTTATTTATCTCATATCTTAGACAATAAAAATCATCAACTTTATCTCAACTATTTGCAGAATTTACCGACAAATTTATTCCTGCATCATATAGAGACAATAAATCTCTATCTAACTTATCAAATAACGAAACTATATTCAGAATATTCTAGACACACAAAGCATCACAAGAAATCGAAAGAAAATATTGACAACAATAATAATAGACGGTCATCCTTACTCCCACAAAATGAACTCCCCATTGTGGGTAATGACTCTTCTTTATCCTTACCAGATGAAAACAATAATGGGGAAGATACAGATTCACTAGATTCCAAATCTTTACGGGATGCAAGTGAGCTGAAGAAGAGACAACCAAGAATTAAAGCGTATCAATACCAACATAACTGGCATATTGAAACAGTAACGGGGTTAATGAAAATTTACTTCCTCGTAAATTCCAAAAGAAACAACTATGATAAAAAATTGTATGACAATAAAAGATTAAATATTAGTCACTTTTATAATACTATGTTGGATTTTATTGATTATAAACAAGATTTCAATAATTGGGAAGGTTTAGAAGTTAAGAAAAAGATACAGGATATTATCCCCATTACTGAACCACGTACCACAAAGTTTTCCTTTTGTAGAAGCCCCTTTCTTCTTTCCTTAGGTGTCAAAATATCCATAATGGAATTTGAAACAAGAAAAATAATGGAATACCAAGCTGAAATGGCTTTCTTAGATTCACTGGATAAAGGGAAAAATATTCCAGTATATTTCAAGATACAAGTACGAAGAGAATCTATCGTCTCAGATTCCTTAAACGCAATTAAAGAACATCAAGGTGATTTCTTGAAAGCATTAAGAGTTGAATTTATAAATGAACAAGGTATAGATGCTGGTGGGCTACGTAAGGAATGGTTTATGTTACTGACTAAAGAGTTTTTCAATAGGAGAACTAAATTGTTTGATTATATTCCAGAAAGTAGGTTTAGTTGGTTTACAATATACCCTCCGAATGTTCGATCTGGAAATAAGAACCTTGAACGTCTTTATTTTTTGTTTGGTGTGGTAATTGGACTTGCCATATTTAATGGCGTTATGTTAGACGTGAAATTCCCTCGATTATTTTACAAAAAGATGTGCAATGAACAATTGACTTTTGGTGACTATCTAGAATTATACCCAGAGACAGGTAAAAACTTACAAAAATTATTAGAGTATGGGGAACAAGATTTTGAAGAAGTATTGTCTTTAACTTTTGAAACCACTGTTCCCGTATCATCAACCGGTAATACGTCTAAAAAACAGACTAGTAACGTTGAGTTATGCAAAGGCGGTTCACAAAAGAAGGTTACATTTGCAAATAAACAAGAATATGTTCATCTATGGGTGAATTATTACCTAAATGACGCTATTAAAAAATCTTTTGATCAGTTCATGATCGGTTTCAAAAAAGTCTTTACCGGATGTAATTCTATTAAACTGTTTAACTCAGAAGAATTAGAAAGATTGTTATGTGGTGATATTCAAGTCAAAAAATATGATTTTGATATGTTACGGTCAGTTACAAAATATATTGACGGTTATACAGATAAGTCACAAGTGATAAGGTGGTTTTGGAAAATTGTTGCCAACTGGGATATCAACTTACAAACCAAGTTATTACAGTTTGTTACTGGTTCTGATAGAATTCCTGCTACTGGTATCAACACACTTCCCTTTAAGATAAGCAAGTTAAAAGGGAAGACTGATGAATCTTTACCAATTGCTCACACCTGCTTTAATGAGCTTTCCATATGTGATTATACTACATCAAAAAAGCTGGAAGCCAAATTAAAGACGGCAATTACAGAATGCCAAGGGTTCGAGTTTCGTTAAACATATGCATTTTATAAACAAGTGTCACATATATATGTAGTCGATATAAATAAAATATATTCTAATACATACGCTTCATTAGCTACCTAAAAGGTATTAATAATGTCCATAACTTTAGTTATATTCTAAATATATACTATAATGATAATAAAAATGCATATGTACCGGACAGTCTAAGATGTATTTTTTGCTAGTGATAAAGTATAACTTAATCTATTTCTGAAACTCTTCCTTTAAAATCCAACCTTGCTTGACTTTATCGAATAATGCTATTGTTCTAAGTAATGCTCTAACTTTGATTATATCCTCCTTTTCAGAAATGGGGATGTGAAGATTTGAAATAATTGCAGACGATGGTGAAAAATAGTCTGGTTGTTTAAGCAAATATTCTTGAAGCTCCGTTAAAATTTTATTGTTAGCACTGGTGGCTTCATCAAGTACTTGCTGGCTGGCTTCCCCGAGATCTTCTGATTTAACCTTAGCTTTTTCAATATTTGCAAGAATGAATCTAGAATCTAGCTCTTTGTTGGATTTCTTTTTTTTCCTTTTAATGATCTTTCCTGCTTGGCCAAACTTCCCTGTCCATGTTGGTGTCCCAATATCAAACTTTTTGGTTGCTTTACGTGACTTTCTTAATGCATTAACTGCATCTTCAGCTAACCGCTCAGCTTCCTGGGTAATTAACCTGGAAGATTTCAAATGAGTGCCTTCTAATTTTTCTTGTGTCATTGCGTGTTCTAGATTACCACTTCCACCTAATAAACCTTCAATAAGTCGATCATCATCATTCTTCTTTTTCTCCTTTTGCTCTTTCCCGTTGTAAAAACTCTCCAATTTCGATACACCCATAATGTTGGTTACCGTATCTAAATCATCACCCTCACTTGTTACTGACTTCTTCAATTTATTTGTATGTCTTTCAACCTCTTCAGTCATTTCTTCAGTTGCAAGTCCATCATCTCCACCAAGGGTAAATAAATCATGCAATTCGTTCATCTTGAAAAATCTCTTTTGTCTTGGATCACTTAAGATCTTGTTTGTTAAGAATTGTTTGAAGATTTGCCTATGATAAATTTTTTCTTCAATGGTTCCTGATACCATCAATCTATAAATGGAAACCTCTCTCTTTTGACCAATTCTCCAAGCTCTTTCACGAGCTTGCATATCAGTGGATGGATTCCAATCTGGATCAAAGATAATAATTCTGTTTGCTCCAGTTAAATTTACACCTAAACCACCAACTCTAGTAGTCAATAGAAACACATCAAAATCTTCATTATTAAACCGGTCAACTAAATTTTGACGTCTAGCAATTGGAGTAGTACCATCCATTCTAAGATAGCGAATTCCTCCAAGCTCTTCATCATTAACTGATATGAATTTCTCAAGGATATCCAACATTTGTCTTGATTGAGTAAATAAAAGGGTCTTATGTCCTTGTTTTTTCCATAATAATAATAATTGTTTTGCAACTTGCATTTTACCTGATTTATTGGGATTCCCATAATTTGGTGTATATTGTAATTTATCTCTTTCCAATAAGTCTGGATGATTACATATTTTTCTTAATATGTCGATCCCAAACAGGACATGCCTCTTCCCATTCTGAATCTTAGTCAATTCATCACTATGTAAAAACTCTAGGTACTTTCTCTTTTGATATTGTGTTAACTTACAGAAAAGTACCATTTCTTTCTTTTCTGGAAGATCCTTAGCCACATCAGATTTAACTCTCCGCAATAAATATGGAGATATTAAATCTCTTAAAGCAACTGCACATTTATAACCCGTTTGTACTTGGACATTTGTCGCATTCGCATAACCTCCCATATTAATAGGTAACACGAATTGTTGTTGAAACACAGGTAATGTCCCCAATTTCCCTGGATAAATGAAATCAAATAAAGACCACAATTCGTTAAGGTTATTTTGGATAGGTGTACCTGACAAAATGATTCTATTTGGTGTTTTAAGTTTCTTACATGTTAGAGATATTTCTGAATCTGGATTTCTAATCTTGTGACCTTCATCCAGCACAGCATAAGCCCATTTTACTTTCAGCAGTTTATCTTGATGTATCCTAAGCCCCACATATGTTGTAATAAGAATATGACCATCTGTCACAACTTTATTGATTAATGAATCTAAAGTCATATCTGATTCTATTTCATTTTTCAATCTTGGTGTATTTTGTAATTTATCAAATGAGATTTCGTTTGGGTTGGAAGTGATAAGCATTTCTTCTAATTCATCTTCATTAATTTTTTTTTTATTTTGACCCATCCCAGACCCCATAGAATGTAAAATCACAGATCTGAATGGTGGCCACCAATGATGTAATTCATTACACCATTGTTTCATGACGGTAGCAGGACATACAATAATCACGGGTCCATCTAATAGTCCCGAATGATGTAAAGAGGCCAAGAATGCTATAATTTGGATAGTTTTACCCAACCCCATTTCATCTCCTACAATCCCACCAGAACCTTGTTGAAACAATTCATAAAGCCATTGGACACAAGTCTTTTGGTAATTAAAAAGTAATGAATATATTTCTCCCGGTATCTTAAATGTATCATTCAATTTAGCATCTGGAATTTGAGGATGTGGTTTTCTCCACTCTGGTATGTCTGGATTATCATCTGTAGTTCTTAATGATGATCTCTTTGTAATCCAATTTTTCAATCTCTTTTGATAATAATATTCATCACCATCATCTTTGGCCATACCGGCTTGAATTTTAGAAATACTATCTTCTTCATCCTCCAAGTTATCCGATTCATATTCTTGATCAAATGGAGCTGATTGTTCTGGTTCTATGTACTCTTCATCACTAACCAGTTTGGTATTATTATTATTATTAATCTTATCTTCATCCTCCGAAGTCATATTTTCCACCATTTGTTCATTGGCCATTTCATAGCTTTTATAATCAACCTTATCCCCATTCTTATTTTCATCTGTATCTAATGTGAAACCTGAAGCAGAACCGAATGCTGTGATCTTACCAATTCTAATAAGGTAATCCTTCTCTGACTCACCAGGATGTCTTCCAGTGGTTTTGCTGTCAATACTTTCAGAAGTTCCATTTTGGTTTACTTCCTCCGCCCGTAGGTCCCCTATTCTTTGAATGATATCATTAACATCCTCTTGGGCATCACTCAATTCACCAGTGGTTAGTTTTTCAATTTGTTCTTTAAGTTTTGCCTTCACTGATATCCTTGTAGCATTATTTAACTTCCTCTCTAGAAATCTCTTGTGATGTGTTAATTTATTCACTAAATTAGTCGCTCTTTCTAGTCTAGTATTCTCATGTTCCAATAATTTTTGGTTAGTCAACAGTTGCACATCCTTACCGATCTTTTGTTCCAAACTTTGTTGGGAAAGAACACCCACAATACCTAAATCCTTCTGTAGAGTTTCTTGTTCTGCAATATCTGACTGGTTCATCTGTCGAATACCCTGAACTTGGACTGCTTACACTGTGTTAAAACACCACTGATCCTTATTGTAATGTCTTCAAATCTGTCATTTGAAATTTGAACACCGTAGAAATTATTAATCACTATTCCTAAAATGGAAATATCTTTAAATATACACTTTTATTGCCAGCAACTCTCTTTATTCCCTTTGAATGGTGTATATTGGTGAGTGGTATGTACATGAATGGTTTATAGTGTATTTGTGTGTATATTTGTATGTATTTGGGTGATGATGTCAGTAAATTGGGTGAAATAATTTAAGGGAGACTCAATCTTTCCGCTCACTGTCCAGCATCTCCAGTTTCTTCATCTCCTCCCGGGGGTCAAACTTACCCTTGCACAGGTTCTCGTACTGTTGGTCATATTTCCCCGTGGACAATGGAGCATTCCCTCTCATTCTCTTGGACATATCCACCATCCCAGCCTTACAATCCAAAAACGCCTTCATTTGAGCAATACATAACTCGGGAAGGTCCTTATTTAATTCTGGGTTGTCTAGACACTCCTGTGGTTTGTGTCTCTGGATCATCACACAGGGTGATCTCTGGAGACAGATGGCTACCGCTTTCTTCTGATCTTTGCAGCTTGCTCCCATTTTTTATGCTTCTTCCAATGTATTTAAGTTGTATATATGATTGATATAATATTTATAGATACATACAGTTGTGAGTGTTGTGTGTACCTTAATATTACAAACACTCCTTTCCCTTCTCGAAGGATTCCTGCAAACATTTAAAGATTGGTTTTCTTAAAATGACATTTTTAGAAAGAAAAGGACCCTGTGAAGACCACTTTTTAGACAGAAACAAAGCATCCCAGCATAAAGGCTGTATCCACTTCTCAGAAACTCTGCCTAGCAAGATATTATGTCTTTGAACTTCCTTCCTGGTCGGCCCAATGACACTCGACAAACAATCTGTCAAAGTTACTGGCAAAACTGCACTATTTTTGCATATTGTTCAGGTAACAATTTAATTATCCTATCAAACAAGTTCACCCGTTTACAAACCATTTACTTAGACCAAGATTGTTCCTCTGTAGACATCAATCATGAAAATGGGTTTATTGCTGTTGCCGTGGGCAACAATGTTAATATTTATAAACCTATTCATCAAGTGATGAAAAATCCCAAATGGTCACAATGTACTCAAATATATCATGATCCATCAAGAGTCAATTGTATTGAATGGGGCACAGATAATGAATTAATTATTGCATCAAATTACTTATCCTTTTGGAAAATACAAGATTTATTTGGTGAATTTAAGCCATTATTATTATGGAATCAAAAACAGGCAAAACCAGTTTATGGGATCGCCATGTCTGAGAATTCACAATTAATTGCAAGTTTTGGTAAATATGACCATACCGTGAAACTTTGGAAAAGAATTTCCATCAGTGGTGAACAAGTCATATTTACCTTATCCCTTTTATCCCATCCCAATCCGGTTACTGCCATACGATGGAAACAAATCCATGCAAAGTCAATAGAAAGGACAGCAAGTAATGCTATGTATACATTATGTTCAGATAATAAACTGAGAATTTGGTCATGTTTTGATGCAGATGGTGCTCATTTAACAGTACAAAATTCAGCTACTATGCCACTTTCCGCATCCCAAAGATATTGTCTTATCTTGGACAATTGGATAATAAGAGAATTATTCGAAAGGCGAAAGAAACTTAAAAAGGATACTACGGAAATGCTACCGTTTTTAAACTCAGATATTGTTATGTTTGGTGGGAATTCGAATGATCTTTTTGAAATATGTCAATTAGAAAATGTTACCTCAAGAATGTCAAAACCTGTTCTCAAGAGACAATTATTATCGCGAAAGATTACACACCCCGCATTTGTCGCTACACCAAAATACCTTTATTTTGCAGAATTACAACCATATGACGAAAATGATTCTAACTTATCATTAATTATTCATGATATTCAAGGTGTCATACGACAATCATTAGTAAATATTCCGAACTTTTTAAACCAGAACTTATCAACTACAAAATTGGGTGATTTAGTTATTCATTTAGAACATAAATTTACAGGACATAATAAATCAATTCAAAGATTAGTAAGAAGTAGTGATGGTGAAGCACTTGTCACTTTAACAAGATTTTCTGAGAATTGTGTTTGGACACCACAACAGTTAGGTTCTGGTGGTGGTGTCACATTGACTTTAAAAAATATAATAAAGACTGAGTGTCCCATTAAACTTGCTGTGGTACATGAAAAGGGTAATTTAGTAATATGCCTCTTAGAAAATAATAAACTTCAAGCATGGGAATGCCCGCCAGATCCAATGACTAATGAGAAAAAAGCAATCTTAAAGGCTTCTTATGAAATTACTGAGTCCACACAACCGAATGGTGGTGTTAGAATTCCGTTATTGATGTTAAATACCCCCGAGTCAAAACATAATCATGAACGTCATTTTGTTGCCATTATTTATTCGGATGGATATATTCAAGGGTATGAAGTATCGTTATCCCGAGGAATATTAGAAGTTTCTTCAGATGATCTTCAATTTGTTGAAGATGGACAAAATCAATTACACAGAATATCTACTATTGACCCAGTACATCCAACTTTCTTTAGTGATAGAGCATTAATTTCAGTTATCACAGAGGAAGGGTTTGTGAAAACATATAAAGCAATTGTTGATTATGAAAAGAGGCATGTTAATTGGAAGATTTCATCTAAATTAAATACCGGTATCAGGAATGCACAATTCGTAAGAGGTTCCTCAACTGGTAAATTATGCATTGTTAACTCCAATTGCAAATCTATGTCATTATGGGATTTACATCGGGGTGTGCTTGAATATGAAGAAGGATTTACTGATAAGATTGAAGATATTGATTGGACCAGTACTGAAATGGGACAAAGCATTGTCTCTATTGGATTCAGGGCATACTCCCTATTATATACACAATTAAGATATGATTACACAAATAATATGCCAAGTTATTTACCCTTTGAGAAAATTGATATCACATCTCATACTGCACATACAATCGGTGATTCAATTTGGATGAAAAATGGAACATTTGTAGTGGCATCAGGTAACCAACTTTATACAAAGGATAAATCATTAGATTTATCAGATCCATTCACTCATAGATCAATTGGTTCCAGAAAGATCTTATCCAATGATATATTACATTTAAACAGTGTACTTAATGGCCCCTTACCAGTATATCATCCTCAATTTTTGATTCAAGCCATATATGCAAATAAGATTGAATTGGTGAAGGAAATTTTGTTAAGATTATTCCTCAAATTGAGAAAGATTGATTTTGAATCCATGGATGTTACTACAGATTTACCTTCTGATTTAAATATCGAACCTTATAAATTTTTGATTGATAAAAGTAAAGATTATCCAATAGAAAAATTTCCTGATCCATATCCTGTCTTTGATAAGGCAGTAACTATTGCTCTTACTGAACAATTGACAAAAATAGCTCTTCCCTATGTGACTCGTCACCAACAAATTACTTTAATAACAGTGATAGAGGCAATGGATGAAGTGGTTAAAAATCATCATGTTATGGATCATAATGGTATCAGATTTTTGTTAGGTGTTAAATTATTCTTATCACATCGTCAAAGCCAAAAAGGCTTACTTATGAGAGATATTGCATGGGCATTGCATTCTGAAAGTAAGACACTTCTATTATCACTTTTTGATAGTCATATGGACACTTGGGAACATGCTAAGGAATATAAGATAACATATTGGTTGAAAGAAAAACAATTGATAGACAAGTTTGAACAAATAGCTAAATTTGAATTCTCTAAAGAGGAGAAGAGAAATCCGACTAGATGTGCTATCTTTTATCTAGCTTTGAAAAAGAAACAAATTCTGTTAAGTCTTTGGAAAGTTAGTGCTGGCCATCCTGAACAACAAAAGATGTTATCATTTTTAAGCAATGATTTTACACAACCAAGATGGAGAACTGCTGCTCTAAAAAATGCTTTTGTGCTGCTAAGTAAGCATAGGTATATGGATGCAGCTTGTTTCTTTTTATTAGGTAATTCATTAAAGGATGCTGTAAATGTTTTATGCAAGCAAGTCGAAGATGTTGATCTAGCTATTGGAGTTTGTAGAGTATATGAAGGTGATGGTGGTGAAGTGTTAGGAGACTTACTTAAGAGACATTTGTTACCAAAGGCTATTCTTGAAAGTGATAAATGGACAACAAGTTACATATATTGGAAATTAAAGAAACAAGAAGTTTCAATCAAAGCCCTTGTCACAGCTCCAGTTGATTTAGAAGATAATAAAGATTTTATTTCTAAGGAGAAATTAGTTAATAAGTCGTTCTTGGTAGAGGATCCGGCCTTATTATACCTCTACATGCATTTGAGAACGAAAAACATCAATTATTTCATAGGATCTTTAGATTTGGGCATAAAGATTGAATATAATTTAATCCTCCGGAGTATTGACATTCTTTGTCGTATGGGTTGTGATTATCTTGCAACCTCATTGGTGAGAAACTGGAAATTTGTAAAAGAACCCAAACGTATGGCATCAAAGGCTAAAAAAGATATTTTGGTACACTCATCTATCGATAAACTTATTGAAGAACCTACTACTACAGCAAGAGTACGTCCTAGTCTTTTTGATAAATTTGGTCCCTCTGAAGGTGATGAACAAATGGTTTCTAATTTCATGGAAAAACCATCTAATTCCCCAGTTAATCTTTTGGATAGTTTTATCACTCCACCAACCCCAATTAGTAGTACACATTCTTCTAAAAATATATTGGCTGAATACAGTACACAGGATAAACCAAAAAGTATGTTGGAGGATTTTATGGATTCTAGTGCTGCGTATACTCCTAAGACAGGGACACCACCAGCATCACAAAATAATTTATTAGATGCTTTTACCAAGCCTGTACCTTCATCAAAACCTGTAAAGAAGGCACCATCTGCCCCAAGAAATCTGTTAGATGACTTTATGTAGTGATATAAAATATATCTATGACTTATATATACACGTATGAATTAAAATTAATGCACTTCTATACACTATTGTGTTTAAAGTATAGAGTTCAAACCGATGCTCAAGTGAAAAATTTGGCTAAACTCTTCTTGGTATTTTCCTTCTTCTTTTCTAATACAGCTTCAACTTGTTCAATTTTCTTCATCACAACTTTATCTTCTGGATTTAATTCATGACATTGTTTATAATCCTTTAAAGCCTCTTCGTATCTTTTCTTGGCATAATAACAATTAGCCCTTCTATAATGACCTTTGGCTTTATCCAAGTCTGGTACATTATCAGAATCTAATAAGAAATTAGCATATTTCATAGCTTCATCATAGTTTTGCCTATTAAAGAATGTTAAACTGATGTTTAAGAATAGTTTCAATTTTAATATACTGAAATTCTCATTTAACTCCTTATTAATACTAGCATCTGGGATATACTCATTAGCATACTTCAAAGATTTTCTATATTTGAAATAAGCATTTTGATAGTCTTTCTTCTTAAATAATAAAGTTCCTGACTCCTTTATGGTGGTGGCGGCCTCCAAAGCCTTGGCGAAATCGTCTTCACCAAAATGAGTGTCATCATCAGGGTATTCTTCGTAGATATCACCACCAATGGGATCATTGCAAGCATTATATAAAGGAACCCCCATACTCTTATCCCACACTCCACAATCAGCAATTCTAATAGATTGATTTGGGAACCCATCAGAATCGATTTTAACATTTTCAATAGTATGTACAACAGATTTACCATGTACAACTTTGCCAAAGATAGTATGTTTCTCCTTTAAATGTGGTAACATCGCAGTGGTGATAAAGAATTGTGAACTGTTAGTATTTGGTTCACCAGTGTTAGCCATTGCTAAATAAAATGGTTCATTAAATTCACCTTTATTTTCATCCATGAATTTACCATAACATGGAACATCCACCTCCTGAGTAAATTCTTCTTCTTTAGCATAGATTGAACACCCACCTTTACCAATGTTATCAGATTTTTGGAATTTATCAGAACCATACATGATATCACCAGCTTGAATCATAAAATTTTTGATCACCCTATGGAAGAAATTATTTTTATAAGTGAGTTTACCATCAAACCCAGGGATCTCAGTCCCCTCACAAAGCAAGTAGAAGTTATGAGCTGCAAATGGAGCTTTACGAGTGAATAATTGCATGACAATTCTACCAATCTTTTCATCACCAATTGTAATATCGAAATATGTGAAAACATCCTCACTTGAGGCAAATATACTTTGTGTGTCCATATTTTGTGTTGTTTGTTGGTTTTCTTTACAACCTTACTTCTTATATCAGATGGATGTTAATCACTATGAGTTCATTGCAGATGCGATGTCCTCGAACAACTTTTCAAGATCAACTTTTTCAAGATCAAGAAATTCGGTCTTCGAGAAATTAGAGAAAAAAAAAATACTGTAAATAAAAGAAGTCACTTTTAAATGGTAATTAAACACATCTTAACAAGGTGTGAATTAAGAGGTTACTGTTTGTTAAAGGAATGGAATTGCAAAGTGTTGCAATGAGTGATCTATCGGGCACTTGTATTGGCGAAGATCCAGTGGGAATCGCTTTGAAAGAATGTCTAAAACTAATAATTGCCATAAGAAGAGAAAACAATCTTTCTAAACAAAACTCCTCTGCTGCTACATTGATCTTAGGTGGGAGTAATGAATATTTTGGTAGTTCTGAGTTCCATGCTTCTAATATACAAGATAAATTTGTGCTGAATGATGATGAGAATGGTACTTTGATTCTTGCAGATATTATTGCCTTAAAGGATAAATTGAGTCAATCCACTTCTATTTATTCCGTTGACTCAATGAGTTTAGTGGCACCCTTCCTACGAGTGTTGACTGAAAAATCAAACATAGATTCCATTAGGAAATTAGTTTTAGATTCAATCCGTAAATTTTTTACTTTCCAATTGATAAACTCCAACTGTATCAACTACACTCAGGCATACAGAACCACTGTATCAGTCTTAATTGACATTGATAATGGGAATCAAAACATTAATGACATAATGGAAATCGAAATTATTACCCTTTTACAACATATTATCTCAACTACATGTGGAAATTGCCTTTCAGACGCTTTAGTGTATGAATCCTTAAAGAAAGTTTTATTGATTGTGTGTAGACGTAAGACATCTGATAAGTTAAGAGTACGAGCTGAATATGTTCTTACAAAGATGACTATACATGTTTTCAGTAAATTAAAATTTATGAACTTATCTGCCATTAATGATAAATATATTGATGATGAACAAATTAAAAAATACTTTGTGTTTAAGAAGGCTAATAACTCAAGTGAATTCGATTTACAAGAAGAAATTGTAAGTGAAACCGCTAGTAATAACAATTCTAATGAGGACCAAGCAGATGATGCTAATGTGGCTCCACATTATGGTCTCCCAGTTATTATACAATATTTGGAGTTATTATTATCTTTGATAAGTCTAGAAAACAGATCTGCTTACATTATGAAGACCCAAATCTTGGGACTTGAATTGATCAACCTTATGGTGGAATTAGTCGGTAAGCTGTTTTTAAAACATCCAAAATTATTAAACATGATTTCAGATTCTGTATTTAAATCAATTGCCCTGATTATTGAAACCAATGCGGATAACATTTTGTTAATGGATAGAGTACTAAAAGTTTATACATCAATTATCATTTCTCTGGGTTGGTTTTTACCTAGGCAAATTGAATTAACATTACCAAGATTGTTTAATAAATTAGAAGAATCTTTACAACCTGAATTTCAAACCATCATAATTGAACGATTATCTTTACTTTGGATGCGTGAGCCTTCATTATTCATTAATTTTTTTGTCAGGTACGATTGTAGTTTTGAATTTGAAGATGTGTCCAGTAAATTTTTAAATGTAATGATAGAAATGGTAGATCCATCCAGAAACTTAGACGTTTCCATCTTTGCATTGGATTCATTGACCACTTTTATCAATAATATTCATTCTCAAATAAATAAAATAGACGAGAATCAATTTTCCCATGCGCCATCTAGCAGGATCTTAAATGAACGGAGTAGAAAGACTACCTTTATTAGATGCATGGATACGTTTAATGAGAAACCAAAGGATGGGATTCAAATGTTATTAAAGAATAATTTCATCTCTTCAAACACTACAAAGGATATTGCTGAATTTTTATTTGAAAACGATACTAGACTTAATAAGAAACAGCTAGGATTATTACTTTGTAAACCAAAAGAGACTGAACTTCTTACGATATTCATGAATATCTTCAATTTTAATACCCTTCGTGTTGATGAAGCGTTAAGAGTGTTGTTGACTAAATTTAGATTACCTGGTGAATCTCAACAAATTGAAAGAATCATTGAAGCTTTCTCTAAAAGATATGTTGAAAGTCAACAATACACCGAGACCATATATGACACTTCTGAGGAAAACCCTCTTGAAATTCAACCAGACTCAGATTCCGTTTTTATTTTAAGTTATTCCATCATTATGTTAAACACTGATCTCCATAACCCACAGGTTAAAGAGCATATGTCATTTGAAGAATATTCAAATAATTTAAAAGGTTGTTATAATGGTCATTATGATTATCCTGAATGGTTTTTAAAGAAAATTTATACATCAATTGAATATAAAGAAATTGTCATGCCAGAGGAACATCACGGCAGCGAAGAATGGTTTGATGATGTTTGGAATAATATGATTTCATCTAATTTAGTGGTAACTGAAGTACCAAAAGTTCATTTAGATGATATTAATCGTTTTACATCATTAGAGAGAGCCCTTTTCGAAATGAAATTATTTGAAACGGTAGGTTCAGATTTAATTGTCAAATTGTTCCAATTGTTATCCCTGACAGAAGACGATACTACGATTAGTTTATTAATTGATTCAATTGAAAAATGTTACAAGATCTGTAAATTCTTCAAATTAAAAGATCTGTTCAATCTAATCTTATATAAATTGGCCCCAACTACAACTTTATTACCTAAAAAAGTTGAGGCTGATACTGAAAATAATGGTACTAGTGCTGAAACAGACATTGGAGAGAGATGTTCTTTGATAGATATTATAGACGAAGAAGATGACGATATAATTACCATAAGTTCTCATTCAATAAAGTTGGGTAGTTCATTTAAAGCTCAAATGTGTTCAGTATTATATTTCAATATCTTTGGTCATAATAAAGTGATAAACTTTGTCAAGGAGAAAAATTGGGATAATTTATTTGAGATTATATTAATCATGTTTCAAGATAGAATGGTTGTAAATAATGTTTCCGAGGGAAAATTTTACCCAGATTACGATATAGTTAAGAAATACAACTTAACCCAAGTACCGTTATTACCTAAGGCAGATTACACTATTGATGATATAAATTTTAAGAGTCATCGTGGGCTATTTTCCTCATTTGCTTCATATTTGAAAGGTGATGATGAACCTACCGAGGATGAAATTAGAAAGGCAATGAAGGCTAATGATTGTATCAAGATGATTGATTTCAACAAATATATTTGGTCTAACGAAAGTTTAATAACAGAAAGGAATATTATTAATCTATTTGAGAGTCATATTTCAATGAAGAAAAATGTGACAAATTTCAAGTCATTCGAATATAAGATTTTATTCATTATAGAGTTGGCAATAAATTTAATGCTACAATATGAGTGGATTGGTGAAATTGGATATAAGTTAATTAATAAATTAGAGGAGTTGTATGAGATTGAAGAATTATCAAAAGCATATTATCGTAGGATAATGGTTTATAGATTGCTATTGATTTCTTTGACCAAAGAATTTTCGATGTTACCACATATTGTAGAAGATGAAATCATTCAATTCAATGAACTTTTCACTATCAAATATTTAAATGATACACATGATGGACAATTTCTTGTAAGAATGATAATGAATAATATGAATAAAGATGATAAATTGTTATGGAAGTTTTGGTCATATGTGATTGATCCAAGTGTAAAGAGTCATGATGATAAGTTGATTGAAATGGTTTTAAATTACATTTCCAAAGAAAAAAATATTACACATGATAACTTGAAATGGGTTATTAGTGTTATAGAAAAACTGGTGAATAAACAAGTAAATATTAGTGAGATTGTATTTAAAATATTGAACGGCGAGGTGAAATTTGAAAGGGTAATTGGATCCCAAAGTGTAATCTCTATGATTCAATTGATATTAAGACAATTTCTATTGATGGTAGATGGAGACGAGAAACTTTTGATAGACTTGAGTGAATGCTTAAAATCCGAACACTCAATAATGAGATGTTATGATGATGATACCAAGAAAACTGTTATTGATCATTCAATGTTAAATGTCTTAACCAGAGAAGATAACGAGAATGTGTTTAACTCTCAAATATTACAACTAGGTGAACAAGTTTTCCTTTATTATTTTAATAAATCTGATCCCATGTATAAGAAATTTGCATCTTCCCTCAAAGAATGATGAATATTTATAAGTCTATATAGAATATATTATATATTTATTTTTTTATATAAAAAGCAATAAATGTTCATAGAGTAATCTTTGATTTAGCAGATCTATAAAATGGAATAGTATCTTTTATATTATTCACACCATATAAATAAGCAATAAATCTTTCTAATCCAAGTCCAAATCCACCACTTGTTCTATAACCTGATTGTCTTAATTCACCATACCAAGATAATTCAGTGGATGAATTTGTTGATTTTGATAAGATCTTAAAATCATCCTCACGTACTGAACCACCAATAATTTCACCAATTTCAGGAAAGATTAAATCAAAACATTGTACTGTCTCTATTCCATTTGATGCGAATGGATTCACTTTCATATAAAATGGTTTTAATGATTTTGGATAATTCCTAATATAGACAAATCCGTTAGAGAATAGCTTTGAGGATACCCATTTTTCATGCTCTGAGGTGATATTTTGTTCATTTATTGATTGTAATGTTGGTGGAGTAGTGGTAAATTCATTTTTATGTGTATTAAGTGTTTTGATTAAATCGACGTATTCAATTTCATGCCAGTTTGATCTATCTACAAGACGTTCCCAACGGTTTAATATTTCTGTGGATGTCAGGATATCCTTTGGTAAAGGTAATAGATTATTGTCCCAATCTAATAAAATATCCTTTTGCAAGACCAACTTCTGTATCAAAGAGATAATAAAATCCCTGGAGAAATGAATTAAATTTGATAAATTATTAAATTGAGTAGATTCTAATTCTAACATCCAAAATTCATTTAAATGTCTCCCCGTATCTGATCTTTCAGCTCTAAAACAAGGAGATAAACTAAAAACATTTGAAAAAGATTGTGCCAATATTTCTAAATGTAATTGTGTCGAGACAGTTAAATTTAAATTATTATTCTTACTATAGGTTGAAATTAATTTAAAAGTTTCATTATTACCCTCTGTATCATTAGTAGTAATTATTGGTGGATTCATTTTGAAAAATGAATAATTTTGTTGTAAAAGTTGTAAAATGTTAAATTCTAATAAGGATCTAAATCTTTGAATTGATGCCATATAATTATTTTTAAACTTATTTAATGGATCATTTCTTAGATTTGATATTAGTACATCCTTTTCATTATATTGCATTGATTTAATTGAGTTTAGGATTTTTAAACTGGGGCTGTTATCAGAGATCATTTTCAATTCAAAGGGTTCAATTCTATTTGGAGTAGAAATAAGGGTCCAATTAAATAATTGTAAAGTAGACCCAACAAATAAACTCTTAGTCTTGTGTTCAGTACTAGTAAAATAAGTGGATGGGATAATCAATTTAATTGGAGTCGATATTGATCCATCCATCAAATGAATAAAATAAACATTTTTCAATTTTTGAATGTTTGTAATATAACCATTCAAGTCTTTAATAATTGTACCATTCTTTACTGAACCTTTATTAAAATCATTAAATAATTGTTTTATAACATAATTTCTCTTAACTATATTCATCCTGGGTAGATGAGTTGTTCACTAATGTTTTGTTTTGTAAAAAGTCTAGGAAAAGGGGAAAGTTTCCATTAAAAATTCATTTTTTAAAGTTCTTCAAATATTTATTATTGATACAACTTCTCGAGAGTTAAAAAAGCACACAAATCAGTATTTATTCTTACATGATATATAGACATTATATATATATGAAATAGTATAAAATACAATTTTAAAAACACTTTAACGAACAAAACGTTGAAACGATATCTTCTTAAACCAGTCCAAAAAAAAGCTCAATGGAAAGAAGAGGGAGATAGAAACTGATCAAATCTTTCACCTTGTAAATATCCAAAAATGGAAATATACACGGTAGAAAAAAAAAGTAACACCCTCATAAACGACACACACAATGTTTAAAAAAGGGGTACGCTCTTCCCAAAAGAGGTCAAAAAGTTAAGATCAGATGAGACTCCAAAAGGAACATTCACACAATGGCCCTTGGATCTCCACTATTCTTCTTCCAAAAATCTATTATTATCTTGGCATTAAAAGAGACACACAAAAGAATCGACACACAATTTTCTTCGTTTCTTTCTTTTTTTTCTCATATTCACAGCACAAATAACAACATAATAATAATAACAATAAATGGCGTTATTAAAAGAGATACACACACACCGTTTTTATTGTTTATTTCATTGTAAAAGAGAGGGTAAAACTATTATTATTGTAAAAAAAGGGTATTAAATTAAAAAAATAAAGGGTTGGAGAATAGAAATTTAAAAAAAAAGAGGAGGCAAAAAAATTAAAGGCAGGAGATAAGCGGAGATAAAATTATCAGTGACCACTCAAAACTGTTTAAAATCTTTGTAAACCTCTTTGTCTGGCTTGCCATTTTCTGTAGGCAATGGTAGAAAGAATAGCAATAATAGCTAAACCAACTAAGATAAAGACTAAAATAACACCACCTGGTAACATTTTTAACTTATTTGTGTTTGTGTTTGTGAATATATATTTAAACTAGAAAATATATGTTTGTGTATGGTTTATATTGGAAGGGAAAAAAAGCCAAGAGAAAAAATAAAGAGAGTTTGTAGAAAAAAGAAAGATATGAAACGAAGAAACAACTTAGTATTTATAAGATTTCACACATATTATATATGTAAATGTAGATATTCCCATATATTTCTGTATTTATATATATGAGATTTCACAGAAAGGAGAAGACAGAAAACCCACAGAGAGATAAAAAAATTTTCTTACCCAAAAAGCGTGGGAATAAGAGAAAAAAAGACGCAAAAAAAAAAAAGAAAGACACAGAAAACACTCATCGCGCCTTTTTTGTGTTTGTTTTTGTTTGTGTTTGTGATTTCCTTTTTTTGCGGGCATCCCAATTTGGGAATGTCTCGCCTGTCCCAATTGGGTAACACTCCCGTGTGACGTAGTGGTTTTTTATCCGGAACAACAAAGACAACAAATAGAGCGCCAGGAAAAGTAACTCTGATAAGGGGGCCCGTTGCCTAATCTGGTCAGCCGAAACTGTTTTGGGTAATTGCCACCCTTTTTATTTATTTATTTTCCTCTCACAGCCAGATTTGGCCGCCGTTTCCCGCGATCTTTTTGGGTTAGCCGTTGTTGGCAATAATTGGCTGGCATGTTGTCATGGCAACGGAGTTTATTATGTTATATATCTTATTATATGATTACAATTACTACTTACATATCATCGAATATGTCATTAATTAAATGGCTAATGTCTTCCACAATATCTTCTTCAGTATCCTTCAAATAATCAATCATAGAATGGATATTATCTTGGTTGAAATATTCTCCCCATTTCCTACCCGTTGATGATGCTGTTGTGGTTGGAGTTGGGGTTTTACTTGTTGTGATGATATGTGTACTAGTAGTTATTGTTGAAGGTGTAGACGTGCTTGTAGCGGTACTACTGGTTGTACTACTGGCGCTAGTTGTAGTAGCAAAAGTACTTAATATAGAGGTAGATTTAGATGTGCTTACTTCAGTACTAGTTGCAGCAGTGGTACCTCTCACATATCCACTTAATGTACTCATATATCCCAACGTATAATCATCCTTATCTTTATTTCTATCTTTAACGTTTAATCCAATTAAACTACTTATCATATCATATATGATAACATTATTAAACGGTTTCAAATATCTCATACCATTCATTTTATTTGTAATCATATCTTCGAAAAATGGACCCTGTCCAATAAATATCGATTCTTCTAATGACATTACACCTTGATGGTTTTTATTCGCCTCTTCTACTATAGTATAACCTTCCTTGGGTACCAACCATATATTATCAATTGAATTATATTTCTCAATTTTTTTCTTATTATCATGTTTACTCATTGTCATGTGGTAGTTGGATGGTAATTTATCTCTAATATATAACATGATTTCATCATCTTTAATATTCTCTTTTATGATCTTATAAATCCGATTCTTATCATTATTATCCTTAATTTGTAATGACATTAATCTACCTTCATGAACATCTATATTATCAATCAATTTTCTTAACTTCTTGTAGTCTTTTTGTTTGTCATCACCAATTAATAATTCTTTCAATGTAATAACTCTCTCTGGTGGATCCAATGTCACTCCACTATCACTAACGATCATAACATTTATAAATTCTAATAGATTACGATGTCTAAATTCATACATTAATTTACGAATCAATTTATCCATAACGTGTATATTTTCTTCATTCAATTTTATAGAAAATTCATTCATTGACATTAATATTAATTGTGGTCTCTCTTTAACATCATTAATATCAATACTTTCAATTATTTCTTGTATCTTTTCGTCACTATTTTTATATTGATTTTCAGATTCAGTATTATCCAAAGGATACCAATCAAATGTTTCCATTATGAATCCGTCAACAAATGATTTGTTTATATTATCCCATAATGTATCATTATTGCCATTATTATTATTAATTGGATATTTCCCATTTATCATACATAAATCTTGTATCTCAGAATCAAAGGGGAAATTTGGTGTCATAAGACCAACCACATTATAATCATCTGAAAAGATCATATTATATAAATATGGTGTTAACTCTCTGGTAATTAATTTTGGTGACATATAACTTAAATTAATCACTATTGTAATTGGATAAAAATCGTGTGTACCGTTATTATATATCTTATTGGGATTAAATTGACCATTTATTCTCCCCTTAGAACGGAAAATGTCCGATATATCATTATTTCCTGATTTATTTAAAGAAGTACTATTACCACCATTGTTATGGACTATTTTAATTAATTCAATGATAAAATGTAATATTAATGCAATAATTAAACCTAATACGATTAACCATTTCAAAAGTTTGAATAACATATTAAATTTCTCTCTTTTAGTCCATTTCCTATCTCGAAATGAGAAAAAGCTTGGCGGGAATGATACTGGTTCAAACGGTCTATCATTATTCCCCATATCATTAGACATACGTGGATTCCCATCTGAATCCAAGTCATACAGTGGGATCCCCCTATCGTTCAACTTGTTTAATCTTGACTGGGTCAAAGATCCAATATGGAACCATCTAGTTAACCTATTAAACAACCCACTATTATTATTATTATTAAAATTTATATTATTCATTGAACTTGCCCCCGGTTCAAAGCCATATGGATCATCTTGAAAGATATCTCTATCATCCGTATCCAGATCATTAAAAGAATCTGTATCTGTCATCTTTAAACACCATACGCATGTGTACTCTTCCTTTCTTGTACCACTTGTCACAAAGTGTAAGTGCTTCAATATAATAATAGTAAATTTTCACTATTTCGATCCTCGAGCAAAGTTCTTAAATTAATGCTTATATAATATGATATTTTACATAACCACACATTTATCGCCATTGGAACCCGAATAGTGGCCCAGTTGTCTATTTTGTTCAACTTCCATCATTCTTATGAGTTCCCCCATAGATAAATTAATATTATAATCATCTTTGGCACTACATTCAAAAAATAAAGCATTTAATTTCTTGCCTAGCGAATTACCTTCATCCCATGACACTTGTCTTGTCTGTGTATCATCTTCACTATCACATTTAGTCCCCAAAAGCAATAAGGGGAACCCGTGTGACGGTAATTCGAATTGAGTGACGATCTTACTCCATAATCCATTTAAGATGGTGAAACTTTCTCTCTGATTCACACTATAGCATAATATACACCCATTTAAATTCATAAATGATTTCCAATAACTAATATTTAAATTTGCATCCTGTTTACAATCTTGTCCCATTGTATCAATAAATTCTAAATTAATATTATCTCTATTTAAACTTACCGTCGTATCACTTGCATGAAGTATATTTGATGGGTTATTCGTTGGGGTAATACTAGATATTATACCACTCTTTAAGTCATATTTGATGGATTTAGTGAAATGGTTTTCTTTATTTGTTGGATAATACGATTCCAAGAATCTTGATTCTATATATCTGATAATAAATGAAGTTTTCCCGACATTATGTGCCCCCACTACAGCCACTTTAAAGTAGTTACTATTATTTGTTCCATTTGTAAGTCCCAGTTGGTTTATACTGCTACTGTTATTAGCATTATTATTATTATTATTATTCATAACAAAACTGTTATCTATATGGCTACTATTATCCATCTTCTCTCTTTTTATATTATATATGCGTATATTATATTATTATCAGTAGTCGAGTCCATGCACCAGTGTCATATGAACATACCTTGTCTGTATTTGATTCCAAGGAAAGTAGAAGCTAAAGATATATTAGTCACTTTTCAAATAATGTATGATATTTTTTTGCAAAATTGTTCTTATATACAGTGTTTTAGACATAACATATTATACATCTATATAATGGTGAGTGTTTAATCCTTCTTCAAAGCTTCTACTTTGTCTTTCAAAGCTTGTAACAGTTGTTCTTGTCTTTCTGGATTGTAACACAACTTCAACTTGTCAATGGCAGTGGTGTCCACCAAATTGAACAACTCCAACACCGTCTCTCGCTCTTCCAAGGCATTAAACGCAGTCAAATTCCTGAGTGTCACAGTGTTGCTGTTATTGCTGTGTACAGTGCTGTGTGTGGACATTGCTGTGTTGTTGTGTGTTTATATTGCTTGTCGCAGTGATCTCTTTGGAATTGCAGTGAAGAAATCTGAAAATTGCATATAAACTCGATCTTACTATGTATGTTACATAAAGTGGTATAGATATGCAAGCACAACAACAAACAGCGATGGATGGATTGTGTTTGGAAGATATTGTGGGCAAGACCCTCCACGTGAATGTGGTTTACGACAAGGATATTGTGTTGGTGGGGAAACTGGAGGCCATCGATGCCCAGGGAAACCTTCTGTTGAATTCCGTCAAAGAACTGTCTTTCTCTAACAACAACACTGACAACAACAATAACAGCAATAAGACTCAGTCGCCACATCAACGAATGTTGGGACTGGTGAGTGTCCCCAGGGACTCAATTGTCTCTGTTCGTATAGATCAAGTTGTCTTGCAGGGCAAGAAACCTGCTGCATTCAACCAAGATTTATTAAGTAAAGTTATATAACAACCTCTCATTCTGTACATATCAGCATCCATGTAACATCCTTACCAATGTATTCTTACTGTTTTCTAATAGTTGCCTTCTTTGTTTTTTCTTCCAATTTCCCTCGTGAATTCTCTCGAGAAACTTGGAATTATTTGAATATTTAAACAGAGACTATGCTAACTTGTCCTACCCCTAGCCAAGTCAAAAAAAAAAACGAGCCAAACACAAAATGTCTACCACTGATCAATTACTTTCTAAACATAGAGATATCTTTCAAAACGCTACAGAACATGCCTTAACTAAAGAACTTTGTCAAGGTACTTTATCAGATCGTAGATTATTCATTTATTTAACTCAAGATTTAAATTTCTTCGAAGTTGGATTAAGATTGATTTGTAAAATCACCTCATTAGCTCCCCAGACTCCATCTTTAATCACATTAGCTAAAAAGATTGGGTTCTTTGCTAATGATGAAAATTCATATTTCCATGATTGCTTAACTCTTATTAAACCAAATGTTTCCATTGAAGATCAAAATTTATTAGGTGACAAGACTAAATGTTTACCTGGTGTGGAACCATATGTTACCTTCTTAGAAGAAATGACTAATGATTCAAAATTTACATATGCTGAATTAATTACTTATTTATGGGTTGCTGAAGAAGTTTATTTGAAATGGGCTCATGATTTACCAAAGGTGGAAAATTTACATTGGAAATATCAAACTTGGATTGATTTACATGATGGTGAACATTTTATCACTTGGGTTGAATTCTTAAGAGATGAAGTTAACAGATTCACATTGGAACAAGTCGAGGACATGTTCATTAAATGTGTTAATTTCGAATTTGAATTCTTTGATGCTTGTTATAATGCCTAGTTTTGTTTATATATCTCTTAAATAACGGTTTTTTGTATAATGCTCAAATAAAGTTTTATATTTTGTTTTAGAAAGTTGATTTTGAAAAACGTTTAACTATAAAATTTGTTAAAAAAGTCCTATATAAATTCACTCCTCAATATCTTCCACTTTCTTCTCCCACAATCCTTCCTCCCTTTCATCGTATCCTATATATGGTACATCCAATATATCAAAAATCCTTTTTTCATCAAAACTTTCAATTAAATCTTCTCCTTTGAAAAGACCATGTTGTGTCAATTTATATCCCATCTTGGTGGCTCTTAATCTAATCCATCTATTAAATTCTGCTGACCCAGTCCATTGTAAAATTGCTGCACCCAATTGGGACCATTTACAACTGAAAAAATCAAGTCTTCTACATGGATTATCACTTAAATTTTTTATACTCAATGACATAAACTCATCTTCTGATTGTAATTTATTTATTATACCTCCTGCCTTTTCAATTATATCAATCTCAATGGGGTTCAATTTAAATTCATTCCTCTTTAAAGTTACTCCCAAATAATATTTTCTTATAGATTTACTAGTCACTATACGATCTTTACCTGGATATTTTAAATCACATTTTTTAAACATTGATTTCACATTATCCACATACATATCATACAGTTTGGGATTTAATTGAAGGATACATTTAATATATCCATCTTCATATAATTTAATCACCAAATCTTGTAAAATTACTGCAATTTCATCCATATCATCACATCCATCTTTATAAAATAATAAATCAATATCACCAGAGGTTTCTTTCCCACGATTATAACTACCTTGTAATACTACCTCACATTTAGGATCAACCTCATTAAGATATTCTCTTACCTTTTGTAAATGAGCTTCACTTTCACGTCTTGGTATCCTTTTGGACCAATCTTCATAATATATCCATCCATATAATGATGGCCATTCAGATATAAATTCATCAGATAATTTATTCAATACATCATTAAAATTGTTCATTTTCAAAGTAGCCCACCGTTTGGCAGTGAATGGCCCCACACCATGACAATTTTGGAAATATGATAATGTTTTTTCAACATTAGTGACAATTTCCAACCCAGGTAACGTACCAGTATCCAATATAATTTGAATCTTTTTACCAATACTGGGTCCAATATTAGCTAATTCTCTTTGTGCTTGTTCACCTGATGTAATTTGGAAATTACATTTTTCAATTGAACTCTTGGCTAAATCATAACCTCTTGCCCTAAAATTATCACCTTTAACTCTATATTTCTTTGATAAACTCTTCAATGTATCAATCAACAATTTATTCTTACTTCGTTGGGAATCTAAATTAATATACTGTTCATTAACTCCACCAACTGGTGGTGGTGTTGGCGAGGGCTCTCCGACTGTTGCTGGCTCAAGGGCTGATTCATTTAAACTTTCAACATCGGTATCTTCAGTTTCAGATTCAGATCCAGTTTCGTTATATTGTTCTACTTCTTTATGCTTCTCTTCTTCTTTGAAATGGATAATGTGATCCTGATCTTCACTGGGGACTATACCCTCACTTATCCAATGGCTCACGGTACTAATTGGAAAACAGGATAAATGATATTTAATAAAATATTCATAAACTAGATCCAAATCATATATGGATTCTTTGGTAAACAGGGAAAAATCTTCTATCCCATCTTTATTATCATTTATAAATGAATCTACTATCAGAATAACCACATCTTCATTAATCTCATTCACTGAATGAAGTATGGTTCCATCATTATCTTCTATAAGATTACATCTGAAATGAGTAGAAGAAGCATTTAAATTTGGAAGTATTAAAAACTTTATACCATCAAAAAGCATTCACTTGTAGTCGTATCTCTATGTATCTTTTTTCCCTCCAATGGAATAAGGAACTGTCTCCCCTGTTATTGAAAGTAGTTTAAAATACTATATTATTTAAATGTTTTTACAAAATTGTAATATTTATTGAATAAGCAAGAAACACAAGTAAACTTTACAAATATAAGATCTGTTCACACACTTCTATACCAATCTCTAGTCTGAATGTTAGAAACCGGCTCAAACTGGTGTAATTAATTCATTCTCTGCTAAAACAGGACAGTATAGTAATCCAACTACCAGAACATATAAAAAATTATAAAATCCTTTATACATCCCAATAAATGAATCGATATCTATGACACTTAACTATCAACATTAGTGTAAGCCCAAATCGATACATTTTGCATGGGGTCTTTCCAAATGTTGGCAAACCCAAAATGGAAATTGCCGTTCTGCAAAACTTTCTTTGAAAACTCTTTGCCTTTTATACTTTTTTTTTTCTTTCCACATCGCGATTTCTTCACTTTTTTCAGTGAGGGCATCAAGACGTTTAATTGAAATATTGTAATCTTTAGATATGTAAATGTCAAAATCTATGTAATTGTACGTCTACACTTATACATTCTAATCAAAATAACGTGGGTCACTTAAAACATGGTAGAAATGATCATTTTCACCTTCACCTCTGAACTTATCCGGGAATTTCAAATCGTCGCTATCCTGTTCATTGGTCCATTCAGTGTCATAAATAGAATCACCAGCCTCTACTAATTCTTCATCGTTCAGGACTTGGAATTTACCCACTTGTAATTCTGTATCGGTAATACTACCTCTAGCAACTCTAGCATACCCACTTCTCTTAATATTCTTGTATAGGATATATTCACACCATCTATCATCATCACTTGGATCAATATCATGCATACCAGAAATATCACTCACATGTGTGTTATAATTACCCTTTAATGGTTCAGTCACTAAATAACTTAATAAAATTGCTGGACGATCAGTGGAACCCATTAATTTGGCTAATGCTGCGGTTTGTTGTCTTCTATCTTCCACATCTTCTTCTTGACCAGAATGGAAAACAAATACATCTACCAAGGTATCGTTATATGTCTTTAATGTAGCGTGAATGGCTGGTGCAAGTTCACCCACTGGAGATGGCATTAAATAATGTGTAGAATTCACAATTGGGAATTTAGACAAAAGGATACACCCCCAAGTATGTTTATTTGGACCAGGTCCAAAATCGGCATACATATTTAAATCGTGGGCCAATTTAGCAGTTAAATCTCTATTACCCATCACAATACGTTGTGAATCAGTTTCCAATAAACCAACAACATCTAATTCCATATCCTTAATTAAATTAATCATACGATCTTCAGAAACCCACATGTCATTATCTAGGCCGAAATGAATGGTCCAAATACCAGCGGTAAGTAATTTGGAATCTGGATGGTATGGAGCTGGAACACCAGTAGGTCTTATTTGATAAGTGAAAGCACCAGTTAAAATCAAACCTAATAGAGCAAATAGAGAAATAACCTTCATGAATTTCTTGGTTAATTGGATTGGTTTTGTAGGTTTCTTAAATAATAAACCAATCAAAATTAAAGCGGTGGAAATACCTAACACAACTTCAATTCTTTCTCTTAATAACCAACCACCTGGGACAAAAGCATAAGCAACAACCCAAACGTGAGCCAATACAAGAATATTGTAAAAGATTAAACCGAAAGTGAAGACAAAAATACTCTTTGTGGAAGCAACTAATAACATATAGGTTGGAGTAATCATTAAGATGGAAGCAACGTAGATTAATCCACCAGCAACATATTTATTCCATTCTCTAATTTCTCTAATACATAAGACAGCAGTAGAAATAACAAGTAAAATTGATGGGACGATTGGTTTATTGACAAAACAAACACCGACTAAAGTAGCCAAAATCATAACAGTACAAGTTAAGGCACTCCATGGCCATTGTAATGGACCAGTATGTTCAGTATAACCTTCCCAAGCCCAGTATATAATAGTTGATGAATCAGTTAATAGTTGATGAATACTATAGAAAAGGGCTCCAAAACCTAAAGAGATAAAAATCTTACTAACAAAATTGAAATCAGATTTTGGTAATTTGGAAGGTAAATTATGAATTTGATTGGTAAATGGAGCTAGCATACCAAATATAATTGCTGCTACAATACCAGTATTATTATAACCATGAGTATTTTCATTCATGACAGTCCAAATCGGATTATTGGAAAAGAATCCCATCTTAACAATTACAGAAAATACTAAACCTAATAACCATGAAATTATGAAAGAAGTGGAAACCTCTGTTGTTGTAATTGATTTAAGGTTTTGTACAAATGTGGAAATAAGGATAATACAACCTAGGGATACAACAACTAATCTGTTTTCTGGAGTACCAATAAGATAAGCACCAATAGTAATCAAACCACCAAATAATGAACCATAATGATAAATGATAGTGGGCATCAATGGTAAGGCAAGGATAATACACCCAGCAGTACCAAAAATGGCAACTTCATATCCGGAGATACCCATATACCATAATGGGAAGAACCATACCATACAGTATAAAGAAGTGATTGCAGACCAAAATATAAAAGAATTAACAATGTTGGTTAAAATGTAAAAGAAGGAATCATAAGAAAAAGATGAAACTTCACCATTAACAGTAGAAATTGGTTTAACAACATCAATTTGCTTAACTGGGATAGTTTTAGTTTTAATGTTTTCAGGCTCGTTTGAAGTAAATAAGGCAGTTTTCTTTCCCTTAGAAATATCTAATAAAGATAAGTTGATAGTAAAAGCTTGGAAGTCGGTGTAAGCTAAACCATCAAACCCAACATCTAAGAAAATTAATGACCATTCAAAATAAGCATAAATAGAGTATGCACCTGCAACATGTAAAACTTGATGTTGATAATACCAATATAACATAGGTACTAATAAACCAAAGAAAGTTGCAGTTACAAAAGTCTTCTTAGTCTTGAATTGAGATTCTTTGGTAATTAAAATGTCCCATGGTAAAGTTAAAACGATGTATGCAATCATAAACATATCATGAGTATCGTGATCATCGGTACTGGTGATATAAACCCAACCACCACATGTAACAGTACGTACCACACCAATTAATAAGACTAATTTAGAACGATTTAAGTAATAATGGCCCAATAATAACAAAAATCTGGGGAAAGCAGTTAAAGCAATTAAGATTTGGAAGATTGATCTTTCTGGATATCTGTCCCCAATTGTGGCTGAAACACTTGGGAACCATTCTTGTGGATAACCATAATGAGCATTTCTGACAATCTTATGGAAATGTAAGTTATAACCTGTTAGAAAGGCGGCTATGAAAGCAGATACAGCACATATCGTGTGCGTTAATGGGATGATCTTCCCACTTACAGTCACCATTTTTCAACGTGCTACTTGTTCAAAACCTTTAATACCGAAAATAAAAAGGATCGTTTAGTTTGAGATGCACCTTGATGTCGAATTACCAGTTACTAAAGTGGTGTCATAGTAAATATTTCCTTCGAATCGTTCTTTATTTAGTTATTTTTCAGCTTTCGGGATTTATTTATTTCCATAATTTTTCTTCACTTTTGCACTGCGTTTATTGCTAAAATAGCATATGACGCTGTAATTTTGATAATGAAGGCTGTAGAAGACTGAAAGTAACTTCTTAGTTAATTTGGAGGTGGCTTGAAGTGATTGCACTCTCTAATACGTCAATTTGAAACGTTTCTTAAAAGATTCTGCAAAAAAAAAAAGTAATAGCGCCGCCTTGTTTCGATCAAGGGACATCAGGGTTATGAGCCCTGCGCGCTTCCACTGCGCCACGGCGCTTTCTATTACTGTAGTAATGTTGTAACTCAAGATTGATTTAAAGGTTTAAATCAATCATACCTATTTGGTGCACGGATCTT